>OW388085.2:10429852-10719656 GCA_936449025.2 Sarcophaga subvicina
GTAAATAATTTTTGGCTCTTAGGTAAAGTCTTTGACAAAATTAAAATCAATTAACATTAGTTCAACAGAATTTTTCTTTGGTATGAAGCTGACGCTGGGTATCCTTTGGAGCTTTTGAAGCCTCATTGAGTTCCAGAAGATGGGTCATCTGAGCTGCGATTTAATGAAGTACATTCAAACTGTCGCAATATTATTGAGAGAACCAATGGTGTCTTGAAGAACAGGTGGAGATGTATTCTTGGTGCTAGGGAACTGCACTATTGTCCAGTAAAGGTAGCTAAAATTACTAATGTGTGCTGCGCACCTCCACAACATATGTTTGCACTACAAAGTTCGCGAAGAAAATTATGATTATCCCATTGAAATATCCATACAAGAAGAGGAAATCAGTTCATTTACCTCGACTCAATATTTGACAGTAGCGCAGTCAATTAGAAGAAATTTTGGAAACACTCTTTAAAATATGTTTTTGTTTTAAAAAATAATTTATATTTACATATGTCCACTTCTTGGAATTAAAAAAATAATAAATTAAAAATATAATACACAAATTTAGAAGATTTGTTTCGTTTTGCTGTAATACATTTTTTTTCTAATTTGTATTCCACTTCCTTGGCTCTCATTTTTTCCATAAAAGAGTGGTGTCGTCGCATTTTCTGGATTTCCTCTTTTTTTAAAATTGGAAAATGCTTGAAAATGCTTTTTTGTAGATCGTGCATTTTGTCCAATGTCAATTGTCAACCAAATCCCTTTGTACAGCAAGTTCGGCTAATAAAACATCGGCAGCACTCTCTTTCGATATATTAATCTTTTGTTTAGTGGGCAATTTTGGCGTTCCATTTCCGTTGGAGTTTTCCGCACAATCGAAGTTTTCTTTTTGTGGAACAGTTGGCATTTCAAGTCTGTCTCTATTGTTTCAGACAGATCTACGTTTTTTAGTGAGCCCAGGCCGAAACTCTCTACGGAGATACCTTCAACAGATGCTTTCATTGCTATTAAATCAAATATAGCTTTTTCAGTAGCTGAAAACTTATATTCTCTGTTTGGTCCCCCACCCATGCCCTTCTGTTGTTGTAGATTTCGGCCGTCTTCTGCCGAAGGTATTTTTTTTTTGGTCAGTCCACAACTGCAAAGAAAATAAGGTACAGAATTGCTATTTTAAATGAATCAAGCTATTAACCTTTTTCCATTCATTGATGTTCTTGTTTGGTGGGCCTAGTGCATTTAGTTCATTTTCAGCAGTTTGTCAGAATCTTTTGAGTTCTTTTCTCTCACCCTTAAAAAATCCTCTATCTATTCCAGGATTTTTTTGCATTAGACCCAACAAATGTTGCATCTGGTGTTTATTTGTGGTTTTTGACCTAAAAAACAACTTTTAAATTATTGAATTATATATTTTTAAATTTATTACTTACATTTTTACAATAACTCCCTTTTAAATATTTGAGGAAAAACTCCCAAAAAAGTTGACGGTTTTTCCCCTTTTTAAATATTCGTAATTCGTACTTTTTCCCTACCATCCTTTTTTAAAAATAATTAGAATATGAGGAAAGAGAAAAGTGAAAAAAAAATCATGGGGAAATTTTAATTCATAATAGATAGAATGGGAAAAGGGAAAATTTCCCCGAGAAATTCTTATTCATAATTGGGCTGTATATTTAATTCCGGATAGCATGGTGGCCATGACAACAATTCAACATATTGCTCGCTAATCCACGTTTTAACAATCAATCCTTGCCGTGTGGCTAGGAGCATTATCCTGTTGGAAAATCCATGGAATTGGTCCAAACTGGTCTTGAAATTTCAGAAACGCCGTTTGCAGAATTGATTTATAAGAATTTGCTGTCATTTTCGTCGCTTGAAATTCCAAGCCTATGACTCATAGTACGATA
This sequence comes from Sarcophaga subvicina, assembly GCA_936449025.2. Classification (NCBI taxonomy): domain Eukaryota; kingdom Metazoa; phylum Arthropoda; class Insecta; order Diptera; family Sarcophagidae; genus Sarcophaga; species Sarcophaga subvicina. The sequence continues at coordinate 10,431,745 of OW388085.2, forward strand.
TTGCTACCCGAACTATAACACCACCTACTCGACTATGGTTACAGGCTAAAAATCGTTCTTCCCTTCTCAAATCATGGAAATAGTGGTTGAAGCCATCTGGGCCATCAAAATTTAACTTTTTTCGCCAGAAAATACTACTTTAGTCCATACAGTCTTCAATGCCATATGCTCCTTGCAAAAATTTAATAGCAATTCCTTGCTGGTTTAGTGGTGGTTTTTTCTGCAATTTGTGTCTCTTTAGGTGTTCCGCTGAATTTATTATTCTCCTAACGGTGGAAACACTAGCACTGGAACCACTTTTTGTTGTAATTTTTGCAGCAGTCACTTGAATTGGAGGCTAATCTTAGAATTTTTCGCCTTTTAGTGGCTGTTGTGACCATTTTTGCCTTCCTTTCATGTTATTGCCATAATTTTATTTTTCTCTTAGGTAATTCCACACAACGTTGGCACTTTTATTAAGACCTTGATCATTATAGGCGCCTATTTTAGCCTTTCCTTCTGCTGTTAAAGATTTACCGCGACCCATTTTCAATTCAAACTTATAGAAAATAACTTTTGTTCTCAATTTAAAAAAAGATTAACAATTTTCAAGTCAGAGTTGACACAAACGACGTACAGTGACATTTTAATCACTGCACCAATTCAAATGACGCAAAAATAACACCCACTTTTTTTACAAATTACAAAAACAAGCACAGATAAGCTCTAACGGAACTTTTTCGAGTTTTAATTCTTCACGCTCTTTTTCTCAATTGTCAGACCTTTATTTAACAAAATTGTCTCCTTGAATTATCTAGAGAGCAGCATGCTTAAATTGATTGCTAAAGCACTGCACCAATTCTTGTGAAACACAGTGTAATAATTGTGTTTTAACTTAACATACTCTCACTAAATATTTTAATTTTAATTTATTTATATTCTCACTACTCCAATATTATATTTGTTATATTTTTTGTTTGATGACAAAATGGTGATTTAAATAACACGTGCTGGCAAGAATATGTGATTACAACTACTGCCATGGATATTAAATTAGCACAAACTTTGTCATAAAAACAATCATATTTTGTATTGTATTTTATGTCTACTGACAAAAAAATTTAAATATGAAACTTAGAAAAAATAGGAAATTTCCAATCGTCTACTCATTAAGATCAAACGCTAGGTTTTAGCTGGACAAAAAATACTACAAATTAAAATTTCTGGAATAAAAATAATATGTTTTTATAAATAGTAAAAATATTAATGTTTTCCAGTTTACTTAGTAATATTTAGTAGAGTGCCCTTATTTTTAAGCACCGCGTGTCATCTACGGGACATGTTTAAAATCAAATTTCGGCAACGTTCTTTGGGTATCGAGAACCAAACGTATCGTATTCTAATCCACAAATCTTCCAATTTTTGTACTTTTGTTGAGCAATTGCACATTTCACTTCGTTCCAGAGGTTTTCAATCGGGTTTAAGTCAGGACTTTGCGGCCAGCCAAAAACGGCAATGTGCTCTTTATATAACCAATCCTTTACAAGCTTAGACGTATGTTTGCATAAATATGAATGAAAGTGGCATGTATTCAAAAGCATATGGTTCCATTTTGTTCTTTAGAATGTCCAAATACTGATAACGATCCATTTTTCGCTTAATTTTGACAATTAGGCCTCCACAATCCAAAGTATTTTTTTTTAGAATGTGTGCGAGCAAAAGTTAAACGCTTGACCATATTTTTTTTATAGGAGTGGCTTTTTCTGCTGAGAGCGTCCAAAGAGAAGTCGTCGTACGAGCCTGTCAGATAAATTTAACCCTTGACAATTGGCTTCGTTTTTTTGTTTTCTGGGATATTGTTCATGTTTGCTTTGAAGGAAATGATCCCGTTATGAATCACTTTTCGAGAGCGATACAATATTTCACCCATCTTTTTTCCATCGTTCCAAAATTTAATTAAAATACCACAATTAAAAGAATTTACCGTAAAAAATATTACTTGAACAAAACTTGTACATAAAACACTTTTATGCACACAAAATATGTATGATGGCGGTAATATTTTTTGTTAAACAATAGCTAGATGCGTCGCGCAACAGTGCAGACCAAAACACTTATTATAATTAGAATACAAATGAGAAAAAAATCTCCATCAAACTATACATGGATTTTGTGCTAAATTAATGTCAATTGCTGCATAACTTTGAAATAAATGCGTGAAAAGAGAGCAATGAAGCTGATGAACTGATTTGGGCTCTTATGCAAAGATTGTCTCTTCGGTTCCCATTAAATTACAAAAAATAGAGAAAGATATTGCACAAATGTGCATATTTAATTATGGTATACTACCCGCGGAATTGGATTCCGATAATGCGACGAACTTCGTTGGAGCCAGCTGCATTCGCAAGGAGCTTCAACAGGCATTCGACAAGAGTCGAAAGGTCGTATGCGGCGTCCAGGATGAAATTCGGCTTCATACTACCTCAGCGCCGCACTGCGGAGAACTGCTGTGTGACCGCCGTCAACGATTTTCCTACTTCTGCTATGAAAAGGGCTCTAGCCAAGAATCCCACTTCGTAGTGGAAGAGGAAGCTAGAGATGAGCAGTAGAAAAGAACCGCCGTCTCCCACAAAAATGGCCAGAAAGCAGTACCAGAACTATATTTGCTATACAATGATTGATACTGACAGCCCATCTGACAAAGTTATTCATGACTACCACGAGAAAGTCGAAGATCTGGTGAACAATAAAATATCTGACTATGTAATGGAATCCGTCATGAATTCTCCGATAGAAATCACGAATTTTGAGGTCAAGCTAGAATCACAATCATGTACAAGCACCCTCAAACAGCTCTTGAACAGGCTAGAACTAGTAAGGAAGAACGGCATCCCTATGCTCATAGAATCATCACTGTATGTAAAATAATGAGGCAGCAAGTTCACTCGGAACGCATACCCAGCGTCCTTGACAACCCGAACAGGGAACTGTACGTAGAGAAATGAGAATGAATTAATAGAAAAATTAAGGAAACAAAATCATAAATTAGATACGGCTAACATTAAATACGTAGGGAAATATCAAACAAGGAGAGGTAATAGAACCATGTTTAATGTGAGATTAAAAGTAGATAATGAAGGCTATGAAAAAATTATGGAAGACGGAAAATTAAATATTGGAATGGATATTGGTCGCCGTGGTGTAGTAGGTAGTGTGTTGGCTTACTATTCGTAAAAGCCCGGGTTCGTATCCCAGGTCAGACATCAAAAATGAAATATGAAAAAAAAAATATTTCTTCGGCGACTTCCTCTCAGCAGATTTCTGGCAAAAACTCTGAGAGTAAAATAAACCTGCCATGAAAAAGTTTCTCAAAATTCTGTCGTTCGGAGTCGACGTTAAACTGTAGGTCCCGCCACTCACGTATAAAATTAACGCACACAACATGAGTGGTGTGAGAAGCTAGGCCGTAATCCTGACTGAAGGGTTGTAATGGCCAATTATGTATGTATGTATGGGATATTGGTAGAGTGTATGATGGAACTGAAATCATTCAATGTGTGAAATGCAGAGGATACAATCATTTAGCGAGAGATTGTCTATTACTCCTTCTATTTTTGGCCACTCGTTATATGAAATCGCGACGGTGTGCGACGTAGGCGGGTTGATTGCTTACTAACCCTTCGTGGTGTAGCAAATGTTGTCATATGTATATCGTGACACTTTGCAGTTACTTTGGTAATGACCATTTTCTCGCAGTTAAAACACTTTTGTTCTTTACTGTTCTGCTCCATTTCATTTAATTTGTCGCGAACGGTTTTGTCGAGCTCAGAAAACTTTCCTATTACATCGAATCCGACTCCACTCTCTCTGTAACGCCTTAATTTTTCTTATCCATGTCCTGTACCATTGACATTTTATATTGTTCAAGCTATGTTTCCATAGCCTTTTCTTCCTCTTATCCTATGCAAATAAAATAAAAGAAATTATGATGCCCTTTATCTGCTTTAATTAACGATTCTTTATTTAAATTTTTCGGTATTCAATACCACAGCGCTTAACGCGCATTTTTTAATACAACTCTCGGTTACGTGTCAATACTGACTGACTAATCAGGACAGCGTGGCAGCATCGTTCTTCACGCTTTTTGTACCCCTTTTTATATCTATGTCTGGTAACTTTGCAATTTCTATTTAAGAATTGTTGTTTCATTTTTGATCATTGTTTTGTTCCTTTTTCGTAATTTCTTTTGTATTGGTTTTGTATAATATTGTTTATCATATGACATGTAAATTTTGTTGTTATTTGTTTGTCTTATTTACTTATTTATTGTTTAGTTTGCTTTTGTGAGCGTTTTGTGTTTTCAAATTGAAATTCCTGGTAGGTATCTTTAAAAGTGTGCGAAACTAGTGGAGGTAACCCACCTATTTTCGGTGAGGTCATACCGTGCCATCTCCACTAACAACTTTTAGTTTTGTCACACTTAAATATATTCTGAGCTTCAGAATAAAATGTTCATTAGCATCTGTTGAATATTAGTATATATTTCAGTCTTTAGGGTAAAATTTTTAACATTTTAAGCTTTTTGTCACTGTATTTAAATATATAAAAAGTTCTTGGAAATAACAAAATATACAACAATAAAATATAGTAGTTTACGCATAAAAAATGTGTACAAAGTGTGTGAAGATTTCAATTCGAACATTGTTTGTGAATCTCATTTAGTAGATAATGTGAAAGCCAATTTTACTTTATTTATTTATTTTTATTTATGATCACGATCCCTTAAGCCCTAATTATGCTACCGGAACGTAATGCAACGCAATGTAGCAGTAATGTGCACGGAACGTAAAAATGTAAGAGCAATTATAGAACGTAAAAACGTAATCATATGTTTTTAGGTAAACAATACAGTAAAAGAAATATACAAAAACAAATAAAGAAATAAAAATTGCAAAAACTTAAAGACAAAAATTCAGATGTGGATATAGAACATGGCTTCTATTCTGGTTGGGTTTTAGTTTTTATTTTATTAGTTATTGTTTTTTAAACAGATTTAATATTAATTCCAAATTTTTAAAACTTTGTGTTCACCACTTTTATCACTTTCAATATGTTTTTTTGTTTTTATTTAATTCAGCTGTTAACCAGTGTTATCACTACAGAGTTTTTATGTTCATTTCAACGATTTTATATTAAAGGTAATTACAGGGCAAATTCATAGAAGGGAACATTGTTGTAAAATCTTCTACAACAAATACAACAATGCAAAAACAACAGGCACTTTGTTTTTGTAAAAGTGTAGTCATCTTGTCAAAAAAATTAACCCTTAAACCTCCATAGAAAATTAATTAAAGCAATTAAAAAAACTAAATAAATTTTATATATTGAAAATTCTTATGATTTTTATGTCATGCAATATGTCACACAATAGTGCAGCACCTGTAAATTTAAAAAAATTATCAGCTGCAAACGTTATTTCTTATAATAACAAATTTTCAACAGAAGATTGGCCCAATTTGTTTTAATCCCTATCTCTCAATCTTCTGAAAGAGAATTTGTTTTAAAAATAAAACACAAGTTATTTCAGTTATAGTTTAGACACGAATTTTTTGGAATTCTTTTTTTTTGGTAATTTATCACTCTCATCTAAATAACTATAAATATAGTAAATTTAGCTTGTAGTTTAAAAGATATATGTATTTAGTGTTAAAAGCTTAAATATTGTTAATCATCTTGCAAAAATTTTAATATAATTGGCTTTAATTTAGTAATCCTAAAGAATTTCTAGAGTGCGTATCGTTAAAGATACATGCGGTAAATATGAGGGTTTATGACTAATATAAATACGAAATTGAATATCGAAACAAAATACACAAAAAACAAACATTTTTTTGATATTGTTATTTGCATCAGCTGGTAAAACACTCTCCCCTGTTATGAATTCGCCTTGGGTACTTACTAAAGTTTTATATACTGTTTCTGTAAACCAAACTATTTCACTTTCACTCAAACAAAAACACTAAATTTAGTTTGTGTTGGGGGAAACAAACACAAAATTGAGTGCTTTTGATTGTATTTTCCATATTAATAGACAAGCAAGTGAAATCTTTTATTTTACAGAAACAGGTCAGGTATTTCGGAAACCAAATTTGTACGAACGCACGTAAAATTAAAGTGAAATGCTTTTCGAACGTTTTAATTAGTTAAAAATCGAAAACTATATTTTTCTAATTTAAAATAAAAATAAACACTACCTACATAATGTAATAGTAAAATAGTGTTTATTTTTATTTTAAATTATAATGAAATAAATTATAATTTGGGTTTTTAAAATAAGTTTTATTTAAAGAGAATTTCACATACAGACAAACATAACATACGTACAAAATGTAAATTCTGTTTATAATTTAAATTTTCAGTTTTGGTGGTTTTTAATATTGACATGTTGTTAACACTGCTAAACAGATGTCACGTAAAAATGTAAGAAAATTCTATTTTTTACAGATTCTTACGTTCCGGTTACGTTACATTACATTTCTATAACCATTCGTATTGCTTTATACATAACAAAAAACGATCAGCTGTTTCTTACTGTTGCGGTTACATTCCGTTACGGTAGCATAAATAGGGCTTTATTTATATCATTTGAACTTCAGCATCAAGATTCTCAAAATGTTGTAAAATTTTGTGATTTTAGAAGTTTGGAATGCGATACTCTTCACCATCAAATACAGAAATTTTATTGGAATTCGATTTACTTCAATGCCGTAAGTTAAACATTAATTCGACTTCTTTGAAGACAATCTGAACAACATTTTTGAAATGTGTACTATCACTAATAAACCCAAGTGTAAACCTTGGTAAACCGTAGTCTAATAGGTAGTGTGTTGTCTTATTAGACGTAAAGCCCGGGTTCGTATCCCAGGTCAGGCATCAAAACGAAATATGAAAATAAAATATTTCTTCGGTGATTTCCTCTCAGCAGATTTCTGGCAAAAACCGAGAGTAAATAAACCTGCCATGAAAAAGTTTCTCAAAAATCTTTCGTTCGAACTCGACGTCAAACTGTCGGTCTCGCCACTCACGTATAAAATTAACGCACACAACATGCGTGGTGTGAGAAGCTAGGCCGTAATCCTCACCGTATAAGCAGTATAGAAACCATTGACGTTTGGCAAACGTTCATAGCAGCAACATTACTATCCAATTTAGAGGGGAAAAAATTTTATAATGTTTAGCGAATCAAATGTGTTAGAAGCAACAGATATACAGAGTGAAAACTGGCGGATAAAGCAGAAAAATTAAATGTAAATAAACATTTATTTAGTGTTAAAAAAAGGAAAAATTGGAATATTTTTTAATTTCTTCAATGAAAAGTTTAAAGATTCGTAAATATTTAAATATTAATCGAAATGTGGGTGATTTTCGGTCACAATGAATATTGCTTCTTGTGCAAGAGGTAGTTAAGAAGCTAAATATTACAAGATCAAAATAAGACGTACACCTGTACCTCGATTTACGCGGTAGATACGTTCCTGGCCAATTCGCGTAAATCGAAATTTACATTTTTGTATGGAAAAACCGCGTAAAGCGAATACCTACTGTAAAAAAGCTTTTTAATTGAAAAAAAAAATATAGTTTTATACTGTTAATAATTTATTACAGTATGATTTAAGTAAAAAAAAAACAAAAGTTTATTCCATTAAAAAATACACATACATTTACATATGTACCTCATTACACAAAAAATAAAATTTTTAAGCTAACTTCATCGCTATCATTTACAACAACAAGTCTTTTTTTACAAATTTCTATTATTTCCGACTCATCACTGGATAAAGTCATCTCATTAGATTGTGCAATGGTTGTAACCAAATGTAACCAGGTTTAAAGAAAAGTTATTAAAAATTATATATAAGTAAAAAAATATTTTCTTCTTTTTAAAAACCGCGTAAATTCGAAAACGCGTAACCCGAGTTCCGCGTAAACCGAGGTACAGGTGTACTGCTCATTAAAAATTTTTCTTGCTGAAAGTTGCAAATATTTGTTAATTTCTTGAAAGGAAAAGTAAAAATTGTTATTGTTATTAGTTGATTTTATTATTTATTAATAGTTTTACACAAAAATTAAATTTTTTATTAACTCTCGCCAATATAAAAAACCCACCCCGAAAACTAAAAAAACATAAATAAACAAAACAGAGTTACAAACAGACAGGGACGGAAATACTTTTTGGTAATATTTGCTGTCCCTTTCATAATTCGCTGGTAAACGTCAAAATTTCGTTTCTATACTGCTTATGCGGTGGTAATCCTGACTGAAGGGTTGTAATGGCCAATTATGTATTTAAACTAAGGTTTACCAAATATTTTTTTATTTATGTATTAGTGAGTAAGAGAGAGAAAATAATTTGAGAGAATTTATTTATTTATAGCCATAAAAAGTGTTAGTAATATACGCTATTTTTATTTTCATTTCATCAACATACATATGTAAAGCTAGGGCCTGTTCGTAACACCGTATAAACAGTATCGAAACGCAATTTTGACGTTTACCAGCGAATTATGAAAGGGACAGCAAATATTACCAAAAAGTATTTCTGTCCCTTTCTGATTGTCTGTCTGTTTTGTTTATTTATGTTTTGGGGTGGGTTTTTTATATTGGCGAGAGTAAATAAAAAATGTAATTTTTGTGTAAAACTATTAATAAATAATAAAAACAACTACTAGCAATAACAATTTTTAACTTTTTCTTTCAAGAAATTAAAAAATATTGGCAACTTTCAGCAAGAAAATATTTTTATGAGCAGTACGTCTTATTTTGATCTTGTAATATTTAGCGTCTTAATAATCTCTTGCAGAAGAAATTATATTCATTGTGACATTTCGATTAATATTTAAATATTTAAGAATCTTTAAACTTTTCATTGAAGAAATTAAAAAATATTCAAAATTTTCTCTTTCTTTAACACAAAATAAATGTTTATTTGCATTTAATGTTTCTGCTTTATCCGCCAGTTTTCACTCTGCGTATCTGTTGCTTCTAACACATTTGATTCGTAAAACATTATAACATTTTTTTTTTCTCCCTCTAAATTGGCTAGTAATTTGCTGCTATGAGTGTTTGTCAAACGTCAATGGTTTCGATACTGTTTATACGGTGGTTCGTAAATTCATCACTGCGCTGCATAATATGATTATTTTGCGCTCACACTGCTAATCACATGTTGCTGATGCTTCTTTTTGCTGATTAATTTGTTTGCATTTACGAACGAACAAATACTGCAGAAATGGAAAAAATTTGATTTTTGAACTGGACGATAAAACAAATGACAAAATGTTGTTAAATGTACAAAAAAGTGTACTTTGTGCAAAAAAAACTCTCATTCTCTCTCTCACTCATTCAATGCATCAGCCATTTTTATGATTAGTGTTTTGTGTTTATTTGCACATAATATGATTTAATGTTGCATTTACGAACATTTGACAGCTGCAGTGCTGCCAAGGTTTGCATTTATGAACATTATGCGCATAATATGCAGCGCAGTGATTAATTTACGAACAGGCCCTATCTATCTTTGGCTTTGAAATTATGCCAAGTTTTTTAGATAAATAAAAATAAAAAGAACAAAATACCCATTTTTTATTAAAAGAAAAAAAGCGAGAATTCCAAAGCATTTAAAAAAATATACTATGCGACAAAATAAAAAAAATGAAATACGCCCAGCTAATGACATAGACCATTTTTAACAAAATATGTTTTGGGTGTTATTCTGAAATAAAATGATAAAGCATCCGCCGCACATATGTTCTTATAGCAGTCTGATCGACAACTAATGCCTTGGTTACCCAAGCGTAATGCTGTAGTTACATCAGTGATGCTCAAAATCCAAATTTCCTATCACATGCAGTGTTGCTAGTAATTTTTTTTTTAAACTTTTTATTTCTGAGAAAAAAACTTTTTTTTTACAAAAAAACTTGTTTTCCACAAAAGTATCAACATTTTTAAAGGAGAACGGTGTCCTCTATTGGTGTTTCTTTGCTACTTATGCCCTGGACGAATAAAATACACAATATTTTATATAAAAATGTAAATATTTCCTGTTATTGTTGAATTTATTGAAATTTTGAATTTTTCGAAAAAACTTGTTTTGTTAGAAAACAATTTTAATGTAAACTTTTTCGCATCTCAAAAAACTTGGAAAAAAGGGAAAACTTGGCAAATGGCAACGCTGATCACATGTGATAGGCAAAGAAAATTCTGCTGACGCTGCGTTTACACACCTACACTATAAGCTTACTTGTGTGGTTTCTTATAATGATCGTGTGTTTGTTGCTTTGTTTGTGTTGTGTGTTGAACTCAGAGAACAAAATCAATTCAGTTGATGTTTAGCTCTTGATGAAGCAGGACCTCGCTACACAACTTTTTTGAATGACTTTTTGTTTTTTGCGAATACACGCGGCGAAATGTTTGATGAAAATTGGGAATATGATTTTTTTATAGAGAATATGGATGGTAATGCACAATGTATTATGTGTTATCGCACTTTATATCGTAGTTCTTTTTTTTATGAAAAGACATTACGGGGCTAGCCATGGATTTTTCGACAACATTAAAGGGAATGATAGGACTTTAAAATTATTGCATCATCATCAATACATACATACATACACACATACATCAATGTATTCATCAATACATACATACATACATACAAAAATACATACATACATCAATATATTCATCAATACATACAAGTTATGGAAACAGCATGAAAATGCTTTTACACAAAAACTGTGCTAAATAGGTTTCATTAACCCTAAAAAATATTTGCTGACGGTTGATAGAATGTTTACAAAAAATGTTTAAAACTGGAATCGCTGAATATGAAAAATATGATATCGGATGGCAATAATTATGTTCATTATTATGTTTTTTTAACGAATTTATGTATTTTTTAATTTAGTGTATTTTTTTAATTATTTTACGCAAACAATAAATTTTTAACCAAAAATATAAAGCGAAAAGATGACACGCGGTTTTGTTTATTAATCAAACGTCTAAGACGTTAGTTATCTATATCCAACGGCGTTAAGAATTGGAGTGTTTGTATACACTTTGGTTAATGTAAATTTTGCATTGCGTAGTAGTTAGCTTTAAGTTAGTCGATACAAGCAAACTTAAAGTTAATTTTTTTTGTAGTTAAAAATGTTCTTTTTCAAAAAAGTATCAAAAAGACATAAAAAAATTGAATATATACTTTTTTCGAATCGCAAATTATGATTTATATGTTTTACTAACTTGTTTATAGGCACTATGTCCGCTACTTCCATCAAAACCCCATTTACATTCTAGGAATAGATCATTCTGTGTATCAACTTCGAAATTATTTAATATAATTTCAGCTGTTTTATCTAAAATTTTTTGCAAACGAATCTCTGCAGAAGTTTCTGATATATGAATGCCATCAGGAATGTTTTTTTAGCTTCTGCAGTTAAATAATAGGAAGGAAAACAATCCTCGTGAATTGAATTTACAACCTTTCTCATCATGATGTATTGTTTGACTGAGAAATACATATCAATGTGTAAGGCTAAAGCTCTTTCTACTGATATTTGATCTTTTTTGGACTTATATACTTTTCCTGCTGCTTTAGTAAGAGCATCAGCAGAAGTGGACACAACAAGCTCTTCGATTCGTCTTTTTTTTTATTCGCTCTGATGTGTCTTCATAGCAAACTACTTGTACTTGATTCCTAATTGAATTTATTTATGTTTAAATATAAAAAATCGATGATCTAGAAAAACTTACATCACAAATATCTTTACAAAATAGCTCATTATCTAGCCATGTACTCAACTCAGTTTCAAACCTACTTTTTCCGCGTCTACATTTTGTCCAATTATTACTAATTTTTAAAAGAATGAATTTTAGTTTGTCCTTCTCTATATCTGTGAGAAATCTTTGAATGCGACTTTCCACAAATTGTTCAATATGATGCAACACATTTGTTGTATTATTTTTATTAAGCTGCACCCATCTGCAATGATGTTGACACTAAAAAACATTTATAACGCCCACAAAAGCACCTAGAGAAATTAAAATTATAATTTAGTAGTTGAGCAAATGCATCAATTTAAATTTAGAAGCCAGTGCAAATCCAAATCTAGAAGTAAAACCCACATTTCTATTTCAAAAAAATGGATAATACCTCAGCTGATCTGACTCAAGCAGAATTGGTAAATACGCCAAAAAATGTGCTTTTAACTACTATAACATCTGCCCGTCCTTCAAACATCGAATCTCCTATTAAATTCATGCAGATGATAGATAAAAAGTTTAATAAGCTAGCCGAACAACTGCAGTCCACTATGAAGGATATGTTTCAGCAGTATGAGGAACGTCTGTTAAATGAAATAGAAAAGAGGCTAAATATGGCGAAAAATGGCGAACTGCACAATTTAATGAAACGTGTGACTCAGTTGGAATCTTGCGTTAGTGATATTAGAAATAAAAACACTGATAAGGTAGTTGCCTGGACCAATGAAACACAGAACTTAAAGCGAGAAATTGCCCACCTAAAAGCAGTAAACAAAAAACATGATAGTAATTAACTACGTATTATTGGTGTTCCGGAACAACATAATGAAGACCTTACTGCTCCATTATCAAAAATATGTGAGACTGTTGCCGTGCGCCCTCCGGAAATTATTGGAGCTTTCTGTTTGAGAAATAGAAAAAATCCTTCAGGTAGAATTCCTGTTAATACAAAATCTAGGACTGATCCGCCAATAATTACAAAATTCAAATCGCCTTATGAGCGAAACGTAGCCCTTAGATCTGTTTCATCCTATATAAAGATGCGTAAGGAGCACGCTTGGTCTTGATAGTTCTGTACCGTTTTATGTCAATGAGAACTTAACACCGGGAAATCATCGTATCTTCCAACGCGCCTACAGTTTGAAGAAAAAGAGGCAAATATTCGGAGCCTATACCAATCGTGGGTTGGTTTACATTAGGCGCCAAGAGCATGAGCAGCCAGTACTTGTGAATGATATTGATGACTTAAATATTTTTCGTGATGGATGTAATGCACAGAACGCTTATAATAATTTCTCTCGTAAATATTCTTTAATTTTAAATATTATTACTTTTCTTTATATTTTAAAAGATTTTAATATGTATTTGTTTTTGATTTATTATACACGCGTTGCTTTTTCTTCATTGATTATTCTTAATGTCAGCCTTAAATAGTTATGGTTCTGATTCCACAGCTGATTAAAATACTCACAGCACAACGTAAAGGACTCAACATATGCCACATTAACGCTCAGTCTTTTTCCTAAAATGGATGAATTTCGTTTTTTGTTCGAAGATACAAAGATGAACATTGTATGTGTATCTGAAACATGGTTTTCGAGAGACCTTCCAGATAGTTTAGTTAATGCTAATGGGTACAAAATAATTAGGAATGATAGAAAGGCCACGCGGGTGGAGTAGCAATTTGTATCAAGAATGGTATACGTTACAAGGAAATTGAGAGATCACAGTATAACGACGTAATTGAGTACTTATTCCTTGAAATTATTGGTGCTGACAGTAAATTGTTGTTAGCGTGCACTTGCCGCCCTAATCCGCGTGTACCTATTGATTCATTTATGTGTAACCTGGAGTCACTAGCTATGCAATACAATGACGTTATTATTGCAAGTGATTTCAACTGCAACTTACTGTCTAATACTAGCTCCTTCTTGTTCGATCAGCTTGAATCTATTGGTTTATATATTGTCAATACTGTGCAACCTACTCACTTCACTAATAATAGCAGTACTTTACTTGATATATTTATAGCAGGTAACATGTCTAATTTATTGCTGTTCGATCAGATTAGCGCACCAACTTTTTCAAAACATGATCTAATTTTCATATCATATGATTTCAATTTTCAAAAGGATGAAACTGGGACTTACTATCGCGACTTCCGACACGTTAACTATCAGTTGCTGGAAGAATGCTATAACACAATTGTTTATGTCTGAAGGTGCAAACTTCCCATCCTTGGCCACATAAACAGGATTGTTTAAACAAAGGCAAATTAGCAACAGAGGGCGCTGAAGTATATATATTTAAGCTTGTTTTTAATATTATTGATGTTTTTCTAAATATAGAAAAATATTATAAAAAAATCTATTTGAAATAAAAAATTAAAAACAAAATATAGATACAAAAAAAAAATGCAACTGAGTTTGTGATTATCCATGATAGAAACCTTAAGGGAGTGAATAAAAATAGGAGATTTCGTTTGTGTGTTTAATGAAAAGAAACAGGAAAGTGTTGTTATTTTTTATACACTTCGAAAGAATTTGTTCTCATCTTTCGTCCTTTTTTTGTCAGAAATCACATCAGGAATTTTATTGCCAGAAGTCGCCACCAACTCTAACAGCATTCAACTCATCAGGTGAACTATTTGATATCTTTTTTGGTCTTTGGTTTCCCCCCATACAGTCCACGGATTTATCATTTGGTCCAATCGAGCTAGATTTTGGAACCTGTTTTTTTCGGATTTTGGAACTGTGTTTTGGGTTTGCCTTGTTCCGTTGTGCGACCTTCATCTAATTAATTATCAATCTAACCACCAAAATATAAGGTAATGTTGTTTTTTGTTTTCCTTTTATATTTTTTGGTGATAATTTTATACACAAGTAAAGTTCTGTTAGACTAGACATCAAAACTTTGCTTTTATATAAAATTTATAACAGAGCATATACATATATTTACAAAGTGGTGTGTTATAATTTCGATAGCACTGGCACACTTTGTAAATTTATCGAGTATAAGAACCAAAGTGTTCTTTTTAGGCACTGTTATACCAACGTGTCTTGGCTTATAATAAAGTCAAAAGTGACTGAGATATCGAATTGTGGTGGGAAGATTAAAATTGGTAATCGAGTTCAACCACCCAATTTGATATCATTTATAAGTCAATGGTGGTGTTGGTAATTGGTGATGGTGCGTTGGCTAAATAGCAAAGCACATTTTATAACAATTACCTTTTATAACAATTCTTCAAATCCACCGGATACATGAAGGAGGTACCCATAATTAACTTTTATTCACTTTTATTAGTAACAAATCTGGAATTTTTAACAGATCTTAAAATGAATGAGATGTTAGATTTGTAATAAAGTGGGATGACACAATAGAATTTATTTATGGGTTTCCGTACAATTTTTTATTCGTTCTTTTATTTTTGGAAACATTTTGATTTGTTGATAAAAATTTTTGATAATTTATGAATTTGTTATTTTTTATTATTTTAAATTTAATATTTTTTGATATTAATATAATTTATGTTGACAAGTTTAATATATATATACATACATACATATATTTACATACCCATATATTTGAATATTGCCTTTTTGATTTGAGGAGAAATAATAAGTATAGGGTTATTGGCCATTAGGAATTCGTCCTTTTGGCCTAGTTTCGCGAAGTGCGTAATTTCTTTTTTGGGAATATATGTCAGTTTTATTGGACATTTATTATCTTTTGTTATGTTTGTGGTAAGGCGCAAATTTGGTCGCGATAGAACGTTGTCAGGGTGGTCACGGTGACTTTTTGTTTAATTTTAAAATATTTCGTTTTTAGTTGCGTATCGCAAAATTACTTACGATCGGGTCGCGAACATTTTCGACATTCGATGTGGTGCCATTTATTATTTATTTAATTTTTTTGGATATTTTCCTTTGATTTTAATTTCGTTGAGGAAATTAATGAGGAACAGAATCTCAACCATTCTGTTGATTCTTTTTGGTTCCTACTTTTGTTGCTGTTGGTGAGCTGACAATCTTCCTGTATTAATACGTCGGTGCGTAGGTATAATTTTCGTTTATACAAGCACGGCTTATTATTCAGGTTGATTCGTAAAACTGTTTTTTGAAAATATTTGTCACCATTGGAGCTATACTACTATTTGGGTAGATATTTAGAGCTGATTTGGAGCTGAAGTTTGAGCGTTCGTGTGGAGAGCGTTTGAATCTGTCTTTTCATTCTTTGGCAAAATTTTTTGGCAGTAATACAGAACAACCTGTGTATTGACTGTTTCGATGTTGGTCATAGGTTGAATAAATGCAGGCGGAATTTGGTTTGTTCGATCTGCGATTTGTGACATCTCCCTTTGCTGCGCCGGGAGGTGTTTGGATCCTCTCGGGAACTTGGAGTTTTCGATGCGACAAGTTCTGGTCGTGTAGCAAGGCTTGGTAGTGATGTGCAAAACTGTTTTGCTGCCTCATATGGGCAGATTCTTTTAGGGACAGCCATAATTGATATTTGTCATCGAGGGCAAATATTTAAAGCTAGGGCTCTGATAGACTCCGGTTCGCAAGCAACTTTTATTTCGAAAAAGTTGCAGGAAAAATTAGGATTGTCAACAGCAGCAATAAACGAAGGTATAGGGCGTACTAATGAATGGCGCTTAGGTCGCATTCGTAATTTACGTTTAAATAATAATGCTTACGTAAGTACTGTAGATTTGATAACTGAATGTGGAACAATTACAAGGTCGCTTGGAAATCTTATAATTCTTCCAACGAATTGAATATTTTGGAGAACAACTTTAGCTCATAGTGTCATGGTACCCCGAGGAAATCCGAGAGGGATGAAGATGTCGAGGGCGATAAATTGAAGGGTTGATTGAGCCACGACCATACCTGGTGGACGTCTGAGAATGCGGGCCGCTGAAGTTAAACCATCCATTTACAGGGCAATAGACCTAGGCCGTCTGTCCCTAGGAAGGTTAAATTGGAAAACTGACGCATTGAAAAGGATAACCCGTCCACTAGCTCAGAAAAATAACGGACCTCGTTCGTCCAAATAAACCACCAGTGGACCTAGTCCGTCCCATGGTTGTGAGAGCTGAAGACCTAGCTCGTCGGAAGCTCTAGTTCCGATTTAGTGGAGGGACAATAAGACTCAAGATTCGATACCCAATCTTAAACCACGACACTTATTCCTGAATGATTCTTATTCAATTTAATCTTTTTCCTGGCTGGCGGATCAGAATCGGAATGGCTGACAAAAATTTGGTGAAATTTATTATGGTGTTCACACTAAAAAGTTTTTTCTTTTTGTTTTTGATTTATATTCTCTAGAAATAGATTTGGAGGCGATTACTTCTGGTTGCAGTACTGCAAGGGCGCTGGCATGTTTATGTCTGAAAGTGCAAACTTCCCATCCTTGGCGACATAAACAGGATTGTCTAAAGAAAGGCAAATTAGCAACAGAGGGCGCTGAAGTATATATATATTTATGCTTTTTTATATTTTAATATTATTGTTGTTTTTTTGACATTAAATTTTTGTTTTGTTTTATTAATTTTATTACTCTTCTTTGTAACATCCAAAGGAATGCAACATAATTTGTCTAATTTGTTAAAGTTTTAAGTTTTGTGCAATAATTTTCATTCAATACTTTGCTTAAAAAAATTCAATGATAATGTTGTGTGATAATTCAGTAAACATATTTTAATTATAAAATCTTTGTAAAATAATTTGTGATAAATATAGAAAAATATTATAAAAAAATCTATTTGAAATAAAAAATTAAAGACAAAATATAGATACAAAAAAAACTGCAACTGAGTTTGTGATTATCCATGATAGAAACCTTAAGGGAGTGAATAAAAATAGGAGATTTCGTTTGTGTGTTTAACGAAAAGAAACAGGAAAGTGTTGTTATTTTTTATACAATTCGAAAGAATCTGTTCTCATCTTTCGTCCTTTTTTTGCCAGAAATCACATCAGGAATTTTATTGCCAGAAGTCGCCACCAACTCTAACAGCATTCAACTCATCAGGTGAACTATTTGATATCTTTTTTTGGTCTTTGGTTTCCGCCCATACAGCCCACGGATTTATCAACAATAGAATGGAGCATCTGCTGATGATCAACTCTACTTCCTTAATAGTAACCTTATCTACCTGTTTGATATTTCCGTACCCTTGAGAGCAAACCGCGGTAACGGCCCTGGGAAAAGCTTTATATTATAGCTTTATATTTATAGGCGTTGGATAAGGTATAGAACCTCTGAACTATACGAAGAATATCGCGAAGCCCGTACACTCGTCAATAAAACTATTTATGATGCTAAAACTTGTTATTATGAAAACCGTTTCAGATCAGCTGTAACTAAGGAGAAATTGGCAAACAATCCGTGAGATTGGTATTGGAAGCAAGGCTGTCCCAGCTTGCAGCATTGATGCAAATGACCTTAATGAATCTTTTATAAAAATTCCATCTCCAATGCCCTCAAATGGGGTTCAATCAGCTTTTGCCTCTGGGCCATTGCAACAACGCCCGGAAATTTCTCCTTTATACCATTTCGAGTTTTCTCGTGTCTTTGAAGATGACATCATTTTATGCTGTAAATCAGTGACTTCGAATGCAGTTGGCTTTGACCAGATCCATGCTAAATTCATTAGACTTTTATTACCTAGGATATCACGTTATATTACGCACTTATTTAACACCGTTATTAATACCAGCCACTTTCCTAACTGTTGGAAGCATGCTAAGGTCATTCCCGTGCTGAAATCATCGAATGAGTATCGCCCCATTTCGATACTTCCATTTTTATCTAAAGTCTTGGAACGACTATTACACAACCAAACTAGTACTTATTTGAATGACCATCAGCTGCTCCTTGGCAAACAATCAGGATTTAGAACTAGGCATAGCTGTGTTTCTTCACTGTTAAGTGTGTCTGAAGATATAAGATCCAATATCGATAATGGTGGTATTACACTTTTGGTACTTCTTGACCATTCGAAAGCTTTTGACTCTGTGAACCATGATATACTGTAGGAAGATATACAACAATTTTTATTTTTCTTCGAGTGCATTATCGCTAATGAAAACCTATCCTGCTGATAGATACCAGTCTGTCTCTGCTGGCGGAACTATATCTACTCCCTTGCCTCTGCCTAAGGGAGTACCGCAGAGCTCTATTCTTGGACCAATACTGTTTACTTTATATATAAATGATTTACCTAATTGTCTTCTGCATAGTGATATCCACATTTACGCAGATGATGTACAAATATATATGAATTGTAGAAGAGACTCAATCAATGACTGTTGTGCAAGACTTAATGAGGATCTTGACAAAATACACTACTGGGCGTCGTCGAATGGCTTATACCTGAACCCTACAAAGCCAAAGGGCCTGATCACAGCACAGCGAAATCAGAATATTGTTGTTGATATGCCGATCACATTGGTAACTTGGAACATTTCAATAGTAGATTCAGCAAAAAACCTCGGTATAATTTTTAACAAATCCCTTCAATGGAATACCAACATAAATTCTGTCTCCCGGACAATTTTTTATGCTTAGAACGCTATATCCTATACAACACATTACACCTCCTAATATTCGTGTGCTTCTTGCGAAAACCTACTTAGTGCCCAAGTTGTTATATGGCTGCGAAATTTTTGCTTATTGCGATTCGGCTAGTAAAACTAGATTAACAGTAGTGTATAACGCGATTCTTAGATATGTCTACGGCATAGGAAGATAGTACTTCTCAGTATTCGAAGTTGTTATATGGTGTTGAGTTAATGGACTTACTTAAAATCATGAACTACTTACAAAAAAAATTGAAAAAAAACAATACTTTGTAGGCAAAATATTTAAAATGTTTAAAATATTTAAACATTGAAAGTGCCGTGACTTTTTGCAAAAACATTAATCCAAAATTTTTGAAACATAACATAATACAAAAAGGTCGTGTTAAAAACAACACTAAATAAGGAATTTTTTACTACCTACTTATATGTTGAACAATAACAATTTCTACCTGTCAGCATGAGTACTGGTGGTGAAGTAAATTTAAGTGAAGAAAGCAGTGGCGATGAGATGGACCAAGTTTGGCAAACAGTGCCTAATAAACGCAAGTGTAAAGAATCGCCAAAATTATACAGCCAAGGAAGAAATTATATGGTACATGTGTTTTTTCTAAAAATCTCTTTGGTTTTAAAGCTATTTTAAAAGTTTATATATTTTTTATATTTACTAAAGAGAAACAAAAAATTAAAGTAAACAATTTTCAGAGTTAGTTTATTTTATAAAATATTTCTTATAGTTAATTCAAACTCTTAAAGGAAATATTTATATGGTACAAAATAAGAAAAAATTCAAAATTTAAAGCTAATTAAATATATTTAAATAAGACATTAATTTTAATAATGCGTGTGTCCTTCTCGATTTTTAATTACTTCATTTAACCGAAGTGGCATAGAGTTTATTAATTTTTGTATCTCATCTTGGGGAATTTCGTCCCATTTTTTTTATTAAAGCTTCTTTCAGGTCTTTTAAGGAGTTATAACTCATCCCACTCTTGTATATTTCGGCACTTAAAATTTCCCAGAGGTTTTCAACAGGATTTAGATCGGGTTGTCTTGCTGAAAAGTTAAATTATTTCCATAATTTTCTTCAGCAAATTCAACGAAAACATTGTCCAGTAATTCCACAAAAAATTATACCCAAACCACGATTGACCCCTAGACCCAAGGCAGCCAGATTGGCTTTCGCTGCAAATATATAAATTTTGGGATGAGGAGTGGCGTAGTATTATATTCAGTGATGAAAAAAAATTCAACCTTGATGGACCTGATGGATTCAAATATTATTGGAGGGAAAAAGGAGGTGATACGCGGACCAGAATCACACATAATTTTCAGGGAGGATCTTTAATGACTTGGGTAGCTTTTGGATATAGAGCACGTTCTCCATTCTGTTTTATTTCTCATAAAATGAATGCAGAGAACTATGTGGAATTACTGGACAATGTTTTCGTTGAATTTGCTGAAGAAAATTATGGAAATAATTTAACTTTTCAGCAAGACAACGCCCCTAAACATGTATCCAAAAGGACCAAAGCATTTTTTGAAGAAAAGCATATAACTGTTTTGGACTGGCCACCACTTAGTGCCGATCGAAATCCTGTTGAAAACCTCTGGGAAATTTTAAGTGCCGAAATATACAAGAGTGGGATGACTTATAACTCCTTAAAAGACCTGAAAGAAGCTTTAATAAAAAAATGGGACGAAATTCCCCAAGATGAGTTACAAAAATTAATAAACTCTATGCCACTTCGGTTAAATGAAGTAATTAAAAATCGAGAAGGACACACGCATTATTAAAATTAATGTCTTATTTAAATATATTTAATTAGCTTTAAGTTTTGAATTTTTTCTTATTTTGTACCATATAAATATTTCCTTTAAGAATTTGAATTAGCTATAAGATATATTTTATAAAATGAACAAACTCTGAAAATATTTACTTTAATTTTTTGTTTCTCTTTAGTAAATATAAAAAATATATAAACTTTTAAATTAGCTTTAAATCCAAAGAGATTTTTAGAAAAAACACATGTACCATATAATTTCTTCCTTGGCTGTACCAACAAAAGCGAGCCCTTTATTCACAGCAACCAACAACGTCATATAACAACAAATATGCAGCCCTTGATAGCGATAATATGGAAAGCGAAGTTGAAAAAGAAACCGTACCAAAACCACCACCAATTTACATTCCTTTTGTTGAAAATATAAGTGTTATGATAAAAAAAAATTAGTTCTGTAATATCACAAAGTGATTTTAATTATAAGTCTTTGAAACAGGGTGAAATAAGATTAATGACCAAAAATGCAGATTCGTATAGAAAAGTAGTTAAATATTTTGAAAGCTCTGAGATTTGCTATCATACCTACAGTTAAAGCAGGAAAGATCTTTTAGAGTAGTTATTAAGGGTCTTCACTATTCAACTTCCCCCGAAGATATTAAGGCGGTGTTATTATCGTTAGTTCATCATGTGAGAACTGTTACAAATGTTAAGAGTCGTGTTACAAAGGAGCCACTTTCTTTTTTATGTTGAATTGGATCCCAAAAGCAATAATAAGGAGATTTATAATTTGAAAACTATTAACAATTGCCTTCTTAAAATTGAGCCACCAATTAGATCTTTTGAAGTCGCCGTGGTCTAGTAGGTAGTGTGTTGGCTTATTAGACGAAAAGCCAGGGTTCGAGCCCCCGGTCAGACATCAAAATAAAATACAAAAAGTATTTCTTCGGCGACTTCCTCTCAGCAGATTTCTGGCAAAAACTCTGAGAGTAAATAAAATTGCCATGAAAAGTTGCTCAAAAATCTGTCGTTCGGAATCGACTTTAAAACAGTAGGTCCCACCACTCATGCATAAAATTAACACACACAGCATAAGTGGTGTGAGAAACTAGGTCGTAATCCTGACTGAAGGGTTGTAATGACCAATTATGTATGTAAAAATTATGTATGTAATTAGATCTTTTGATTTGGTACAACGTCATCGTTGCCAATTATATGGACATACTAAGGCATATTGTAAAAGACCTTTTAGATGTGTCAAATGCGGACTGGATCACTCTACATCTGAATGCACAAAACAACTAAGTTCACCACCACGTTGCCTGCATTGCTTGGGTAATCACACTGCAAATTACAAGGGCTGTAAAATTTATCAAGACCTTATTACAAAGAGATCAAACAGGCAAATAATATATTCAAATGAACGTAGAAATCCTAAATTTGCTATTAATAATAAAGACTACCCTCAACTTAATGGTGTGTCTAATAATGAACCTAATCACAACAGATACAATATGTCATATTCTGAAGCTTTGAAAACGAGTAATCTAGACCATAACACTCGGCTTGAAAAACTAGAAGGTATGATGGAAAGTCTGATGAATGTGATGACTATGCTAATGCCTAAAATATGCAAATAAATTTAAGAATAGCAGTATGGAATGCAAACGGTCTTTCTAACCATTACAATGAAGTTGAAATTTTTTGATTTCGGAATCGCAATTTACGGATATTTTAAAATTAAAAATTATGACACTATTTATGCAAATCATCCCAATAACAGAGCTCATGCTGGTGCATTTATACTAATAAAATCGAAAATAAAATATGAAGTCCTAAATCTTATTGAGATACAATTCTTACAATCCGCTGGTTTTAGAATCCAATGCAACAACAACGATGTTAATATTTTTTCAATTTATTGTCCTCCCAGACACAACATAAAGTGCGAACAATATGATGACTTCTTCAAACAACTTGAGCGCCGTTTTATTGTTGGTGGTAACTTTTAGCCAAAACATTCGTGGTGGTGTTCACGTATATCAAATCCAAAAGGAAGAGAACTTTATAAATGTATTACTAAAAATTACTACTCTTCATTATCTACTGGTAGACCAACGTATTGGCCTACCGATCCTTCAAAAACCCCTGATCTATTATACTTCATAATTTTTAATGGTATACCCAGAGTACAATTGGACATACTAGATTCTGATGACTTAAGCTCTGATCATAGTCCAGTAATAGTAACATTTAGCACCCTTTATCACTCCGTTCCAAAGTGCTACAATATTGTTAATGGTAGAACAAACACTCAAGCTTTCAGCTCATATATTGAAAATAATATAAGCTTAAACGTTTCTCTTAAGAGCGATGTTGAAGTAGACGATGCTATAGAAACGTTCAATAATGTAATATATGAAGCTGCGTATTTAAATACACATAAATTCCACAAAAATTAGGCAGAAATGTTCAAATATCTTTTGAAATAAGAGAACTTATAAGGAACAAACGCTTATTACGCAAAATATATAAAACCAGCCGAAGTCCAATTGATGAAGCTAATTGGAATAGAGCATCAAACTATTTAAAAAAACGCCTAAAAGAATATAAAAATGATTGCGTTGCAGGCTACTTGAAAACTCTAAATGTATCTAGAATAGAATACAGTCTTTGGAAAGCCACAAAATACCTTAAACGCTCTGTATATCGGAATATGCCAGTTAGATCGGAAAATGGCCAATGGTGCACATCTAATAGTCGCAAAGCTGATGTGTTTAAGGAGTACTTAGAGCGATCGTTTACACCTTTTAATTTATGTAATTCACCTGAGAAGGACGATATAATAAATTTTTTAGATGTTGCTTGCCAATTAGATCGTCCCATTAAAAACATTTCGCCGTCTGAAATAATTGCTGCAATAGAAAAACTTAATAATAAAAAATCTCCGGGGTACGACTTAATTGATACAAAAGTTGTAAAATTATTACTAAGAAAGGGTATTATTTACTTGGCAACTATATTCAACGCTATATTGAGACTAAATTATTATCCAAGTCAGTGGAAATACGCAAAAATCATAATGATCCTGAAACCAAACAAATCAGAGAATAAGGTATCATCCTCCAGACCAATAAGTCTCGCCCGTATTTTTTAAATTATTTGAAAGACTTTTGTTAAAGAGGTTACTACCAATTTTAGAAGAGAAAATCATTATTCCCGATCATCAATTTGGGTTTAGGCATAAACATGCTACAAGTGAGCAATGTCATCGCGTGGTAAAAGAAATAAGGAACTCACTCGAAGGAAAATTATTTTGTTCGGCTGTGTTGTTAGACATAAGTCAGGCGTTTGATAGAGTATAGCGTTACGGTCTTCTAAACAAACTAAAAAATTTACTTCCAGCACATTATTATTTATTATTAAAATCATATTTACAGGACAGACGTTTCTATGTCCATGTAAATGGATATGATTCTACCTTTGGATTCATTAAATCTGGGATTCCTCAGGAAAGTGTGTTAGGTCCTATTTTATATACGATTTATACTTCGGATATGCCAGTAGATGGCAACTTAACAGTAGCAACGGACGCAGATGACACAGCCATATTATCATCGAACGAGTCGATTGTTGAAGCCTCTGCTGCATTACAAAGGTACTTAGATACAATTGAAAAATGGCTTAAAAAATGGAATATTAATGTCAATTCACAAAAATCTGTACATGTTCCATTTGCACTAAGAAAAGGAGATAGCCCAACACTTTATTTAAATGGGAGCAGTATACCAAAAGCAAACAAAGTTAAATATTTAGGACTTCATTTTATTAGAAGACTTACATGGAAGGACCATATTGTTTCGAAAAGAAAACAAATTAAATTTAAAAACTAAAAAAATATATTGGCTTCTGGTACCGAAGTCTGAATTAAGCATTCAAAACAAAATCATCCTTTATAAAGCTATTCTAAAGCCAATTTGGACCAATGGGCTGCAACTCTGGGGAACAGCGAGTAACTCTAACATTGAAATACTTTAGAGATATCAGTCTAAAACTCTACGCTTTATTACGAATGCCCCTTGGTACGTAAGCAACCGATGTATACATAACGATCTCAACATATCAACAATAAAGAAAGAGATAAACAATTTCAGTTTAAAATACCTTCAAAGGCTGAGTGATCATTCTAACTTCTTAGCTATAACACTTTTAGACGACAGCGAAGAAATACGGCGACTTAAAAGATTTCATATACTTGACCTACCATTTAGGAGATAATCTTGAAGTGAAATCTAAGTTTTATCGGTTTTATTAGGTTTACTGAAACCTAATAAACTAAATAATTGTAAATTATCATAAGATTTGCTTAATATTTTGTTTAAATAGATTGCAAATAAATACATAAATAAAAACATCTTACTACACAAGGTTATCTTAATCTTATCTTATCTATTTAATCGTATTCAATTTGATCAAATGGAGGAAAACAAATCATTCAATTAAGATATCGAACTTTGATATCTGAGAGGCAGTTCTTTACGAATACAATATGGCTGTGGAATTCGTTACCAAACTCATTACAAATAAATGGCAACGCTTTGCAATTTAAAAAAATTTTATTTTCTAAATTCTAATGTAAAATTATTACATATTTACTTACATATATTTTCGTTCTTGCTTTTACATATTATTATTTCGATATTATTTGCTTTTACTACTTTTAATTATTTGTCTTATATATATTTCATTCTTTGTAATCATTATATAATCACATACTGTAATTTTAAAGATTAATTTCTTGTGTTCATATCACATATGCTATAAAATAAATAAATAATAAAAAGCAGTCAGAAGCAGCTGAAATTTATATACAGTGGCTCCATCGCATAATCGGACAAGCACTAGTCTGATGTGTATGTGCTTAAAACTTAAAAAGAAAATATTAAATATATGTTTTTTTTTGCTTTTATTTACACTCTACATTATAGACTTTCAGATTAATAAAAAAAATAAAAACATTTTTCATGATAACAGTAATTTTATAAAGAAAAAGAAAATGAACTCAATTTTTTGCGCTCAACGCATAATCGGACAAAGAAGAGCACCATTGCTAAAAATGACGAAAGGGAACAATTAATACTTTGTGGCATATCCTTTGTCCTCAAGAACGGTGTGTAAACGTTTTGGAATTGATTTTACCAAATTGTAGCATACCTCAGGTTCTATGGAGTTCCACGCTTCCAGTAAAGCCACCTTAAGCTGATTCCAAGTTTTAAATTGTTGTTGGTATACTCTTCTAGCTAATTCTTCCCAAAGATGTTAATTACGTTGAGATCTGGGCTCTGTAAAGGGGTTTCTATAAGTTTGGGGCAATTATGGATCAACCAAAGCTTTTCCACACCCAAAGTGTGCTTGGGATCATTGTCCTGGTAAAAAGCAAAATCATTCGCAATGCCTAATTTCTCGGCACTTTGCTTTACATTTTCCTCCAAAATGTTGAGGTAGACAAATTTGTCCATTTTACCATCAATAAAATGCAAATTTCCCACCCCAGCACTCGACATGCAGGCCCAAACCATAACAGAGCATCCTCCATGCTTAACAGTAGCTTTTGTATTTTGAAGATTAAATTCTGCATTTGGTTTACGCCACACAAACATCTTGCCATCTGATCCATGCAAATTGAATTTGCTCTCGTCAGTGAACAGAACCTTCTAACGAACAAAAACTATCAGCAAAAATGTATTTTAAGATATTTTTACACCAAATTACCTTATTCCAAAAATCTTCTGTTTTAAGCAAATACTCTTTATCAAATTTTATTCTCTTGTTTTTATTCTTGGGCCTAATAAATGGCTTTTTTCTGGTAACTCTACCATGGTAGTTATATTTGTGCAATATATTACGAATAGTATTTAAGCAAACATCTTTTCCACTGCTGTTTTTTAAAGATATTTTTAGTCCTTAGGCATTGCGAATGATTTTGCTTTTTACCGGGACAATGATCCCAAGCACACTTTAGGTGTGGAAAAGCTTTGGTTGATCCATAATTGCCCCAAACTTATAGAAACCCCTTCACAGAGCCCAGATCTCAACGTAATTGAACATCTTTGGGAAGAATTAGCTAGAAGAGTATACCAACAACAATTTAAAACTTTGAATCAGCTTAAGGCGGCTTTACTGGATGCGTGGAACTCCATAGAACCTGAGGTATGCTACAATTTGGTAAAATCAATTCCAAAACGTTTACAGACCGTTCTTGAGGACAAAGGATATGCCACAAAGTATTAATTGTTCCCTTTCGTCATTTTTAGCAATGGTGCTCTTCTTTGTCCGATTATGCGTTGAGCGCAAAAAATTGAGTTAATTTTCTTTTTCTTTATAAAATTACTGTTATCATGAAAAATGTTTTTATTTTTTTATTAATCTGAAAGTCTATAATGTAGAGTGTAAATAAAAGCAAAAAAAACATATATTTAATATTTTCTTTTTAAGTTTTAAGCACATACACATCAGACTAGTGCTTGTCCGATTATGCGATGGAGCCACTGTATGTTAAAGTACATACTTGTGGCTAAAAAATATCAAAACATTTCAAAAGTGATATTGGGTGTTTTTTAATTCACTACTGAAGTTAATAAATGTATGAAAAACTTAATTTTTTGAAGACCTGTATTTTGGATAACGGTATTTCACATATGATTAATATTTGTAAACAATTACAGCGTTGTAATGACAATTACATACCTGGCTTACAATTCTATTACAAATAATTTCGCCGTTAACAAAAGTATTTTTGAATTTTAACTATGGCAAAAATATCGCTAGACTAATTCGCAAATGTGTTAAGTCCCTTTTTTCAAATTTTACAGGAGACACAAAAAACATAGTAGCTTTCTCAATTTTTAAAATTTTTAAACTTTTTAAACGCAATTATTTTTACAAAGTAGCTTTCTTTAAAGGACCTAGATCAAAAAATAATAATAATTAATAAATAATATTCGTGGAGTTAGCACGTGCTATTAATTTTTTTCGTAGTTTTGTGGACTTAGCGTTTTTGCAAACCACAAAATTACAACAACTTTAAACTATATAATGACATTTTTTGTTGTTGTAAAATATGTATTTTGTATAGTGTTACCGTTTTGCATTAAAATCTCAATTTTGGAAAAAAGTGGACTTAGCGTCTTTGCGAATTATACTAACCATATGTTAGTATAAAATTAACACACACAACATAAGTGGTGTAAGAAACTAGGTCGTAATCCTGACTGAAGGGTTGTAATGACCAATTATGTATGTATGTATGTATATGTCAAATTTCAAGTTTTCGCACAAATTTTCTATATTGCATGGGAATTCTTAACTTTGAGATACAATAACTAAAAAACTACGCAAAAGTTTTTAAAAAAAATTTTATATATCAACTAATAGAAGTGTTTTCTATAAGATAGAGGTAAAAAAATAATGAATTTCCCACATTGACTTTAACCATTTTTGGCCACGCTCGCGACAGTGTGTGTCGTAAGAATGCATACTAAACTAGAACGAGTTAGCACTGAGAAGTAAGCATCTCTCACCAAGGAGTAGCTCAATATCGGTGATGCAGCAAAAAACAGCAACCTGAAAATTTGTGGTAGAATTAACTACAAAAAACACGTATTTACCATCGATACTGCAGCGTCATATTCTATAATTAAGCCTGATATATAAGATGTTTGAAGCACACGTTCATTACTGCCGATATTGTGGTTGTGGTGACTATTAGTGTCGATTTTCCAATAACCCGCGGTATTAATTTGAACATGGGGCAACAAATGGTGTTTGGGAAATGTGGATATACGTTTAGTTGCTGATAGCCGACTGAAGTTATAACAACAGTCTGAAAACCTGAAAAAAAAATATTGAGATAGTTTCCGTTAGAGTGCTTAACTTGACCAGCTAGGAGGGATTTATTGCCGAAAACACCAAGATGGCCCGATATACTCCAGTAGAAGCTGTAATAACCAGCGAGCAGCAGTTTGGGTAGCCCAATTTGACAGCCAAGATCGAGAGGTATTTGAAGAAAATGTACGAAAACGGGTGGCAGGACTAGCGTTGACAGATAGAAATAAGGCCAAACTGCTAAAGAAATATGCCAGCGTTTTTGCCATGCTAAGTCAGAGTCAGAGATAACGAGTATAGTAAAGCATAAGACTGATACTAACGAAGCAAAGCCAATAAATCGAGTGCCCCGGAGCATACACGCTCAATGAGAAGTGACGTAAGTTTGTTACTGAAAAGTAACGGGAGCTTGTCAGTGAGATGGAAAGGAGCGGAGTAATTGAGCCATCGTCAAGTCCTTGGAGCTAAACTCTGGTTCTAGTCAAGAAGAAAAATGACCACACGAAATCCTGCATCGACTACGAGTGACATCTAAACCAAAGCAGAGGTAGCCGATTGCACCATGCTGATCAGCAATGCCCGACTCAACATCAAAACTCCCTGCATTTTTAAAAAGAATCATAACTAAAATTGATAGCTCAGTGTTAAAGTGTGTTGTTATTTATACCCCTATTGCGGTTGACAACTTTTTAGTAGTTTGGTCGTCTTTCAGAAACCGGTATTGCCATTCTCAACTTAAATATGCGGTTGAATTTTTGGTTATTAGGCGGATTTTTTAGTTGGGTTTTATGGTATTGTGGTTCACCATTTTGTATGAGTTTGGTTGACAAAAACGTTAAATATAGACAACTGCTTATTAGCAGTTGAATCTCTATCAGTTATAGAGTTCACTTATATATTTAATACATTTTTTTAAATAATAGAAAAAAAGATTAAAAAATAGAAAAATCGTGTTTTTTCTGCTTAAAATAAATAATTGAATATTTAATACGCAGGAAATTGAAAATAACAACCAAAGCACAATTTGAGCGACTGATGAAGTTGATGGAAAATAATGCAGAAATTTCTAAAAGAAATATGAAATTTCGGACCAAAAATCAGTGCAAGGAAGCGTGAGAAGGATTTTCTATAGAATTTTATAGCTTGGGTCCACCTACAAGAACCCCCTCCGAATGGCAACGTGTAAGTATACAACATCTAAAATATTGTAAATAGACATTTTATTAGAATTTTTACTCCGTATAGGTTTGGATTCACTACAAAGCAAGTATTAAAAAAAATTTCTGATAATAAAAACACATCCAAAACAGCCCAATACGCCGAGAAATCCAAATTTTTCAAAAAACCATACTTTGGAAGCATTTATTTCCTCTTCGATCATTTGTGTTTTTATCCATTTTCTAAAAATTAGATCATCTATTGCTGGTAGCACTTCCTTTAAAATAAGTGACATTGTGGATTGAGCTACTCCAACATATAAGTCATTTCCATTGCACTTTTGATAGCTTCCGTCAGCCAAAAATCGAAGGACACCGCACAGCTTTAATATCAGTGGTATAGCTGTCATATGCACAGGTTTCTTTAAGTGGTCCTTAATTTCATCCAGCACATAACAAAATGCTTCTTTATTCAGTCGAAAATAGCTAATAAATATATAAAAAATCACTTGTTATAAATATTTGTTAATAACTTTGGACATTTCTTCGCGTTGGGTAGTTCAAGAGGATTTAAATCATCGCGTATTTTTTTACGTATACGAAAAACATTTATATTAGCGTCATGATTATCATCTTCGTAAAATAAATCCTCACTTAAATCCATTTTTAATTTACTTTTATTTCTACAAAAACTTGATTTTAGCTTATATTCATTCGCAATGCCTAATTTCTCGGCACTTTGCTTTACATTTTCCTCCAAAATGTTGAGGTAGACAAATTTGTCCATTTTACCATCAATAAAATGCAAATTGCCCACCCAGCACTCGACATGCAGGCCCAAACCATAACAGAGCATCCTCCATGCTTAACAGTAGCTTTTGTATTTTGAAGATTAAATTCTGCATTTGGTTTACGCCACACAAACATCTTGCCATCTGATCCATGCAAATTGAATTTGCTCTCGTCAGTGAACAGAACCTGCTAACGAACAAACACTATCAGCAAAAATGTATTTTAAGATATCTTTACACCAAATTACCTTATTCCAAAAATCTTCTGTTTTAACCAAATACTCTTTATCAAATTTTATTCTCTTGTTTTTATTCTTGGGCCTAATAAATGGCTTTTTTCTGGTAACTCTACCATGGTAGTTATATTTGTGCAATATATTACGAATAGTATTTAAGCAAACATCTTTTCCACTGCTGTTTTTTAAAGATATTTTTAGTCCTTAGGCATTGGGAATGATTTTGCTTTTACCGGGACAATGATCCCAAGCACACTTTAGGTGTGGAAAAGCTTTGGTTGATCCATAATTGCCCCAAACTTATAGAAACCCCTTCACAGAGCCCAGATCTCAACGTAATTGAACATCTTTGGGAAGAATTAGCTAGAAGAGTATACCAACAACAATTTAAAACTTTGAATCAGCTTAAGGCGGCTTTACTGGATGCGTGGAACTCCATAGAACCTGAGGTATGCTACAATTTGGTAAAATCAATTCCAAAACGTTTACAGACCGTTCTTGAGGACAAAGGATATGCCACAAAGTATTAATTGTTCCCTTTCGTCATTTTTAGCAATGGTGCTCTTCTTTGTCCGATTATGCGTTGAGCGCACAAAATTGAGTTAATTTTCTTTTTCTTTATAAAATTACTGTTATCATGAAAAATGTTTTTATTTTTTTATTAATCTGAAAGTCTATAATGTAGAGTGTAAATAAAAGCAAAAAAAACATATATTTAATATTTTCTTTTTAAGTTTTAAGCACATACACATCAGACTAGTGCTTGTCCGATTATGCGATGGAGCCATTGTATGTTAAAGTACATACTTGTGGCTAAAAAATATCAAAAAATTTCAAAAGTGATATTGGGTGTTTTTTAATTCACTACTGAAGTTAATAAATGTATGAAAAACTTAATTTTTTGAAGACCTGTATTTTGGATAACGGTATTTCACATATGATTAATATTTGTAAACAATTACAGCGTTGTAATGACAATTACATACCTGGCTTACAATTCTATTACAAATAATTTCGCCGTTACCAAAAGTATTTTTGAATTTTAACTATGGCAAAAATATCGCTAGACTAATTCGCAAATGTGTTAAGTCCCTTTTTTCAAATTTTACAGGAGACACAAAAAACATAGTAGCTTTCTCAATTTTTAAAATTTTTAAACTTTTTAAACGCAATTATTTTTACAAAGTAGCTTTCTTTAAAGGACCTAGATCAAAAAATAATAATAATTAATAAATAATATTCGTGGAGTTAGCACGTGCTATTAATTTTTTTCGTAGTTTTGTGGACTTAGCGTTTTTGCAAACCACAAAATTACAACAACTTTAAACTATATAATGACATTTTTTGTTGTTGTAAAATATGTATTTTGTATAGTGTTACCGTTTTGCATTAAAATCTCAATTTTGGAAAAAAGTGGACTTAGCGTCTTTGCGAATTATACTAACCATATGTTAGTATAAAATTAACACACACAACATAAGTGGTGTGAGAAACTAGGTCGTAATCCTGACTGAAGGGTTGTAATGACCAATTATGTATGTATGTATGTATATGTCAAATTTCAAGTTTTCGCACAAATTTTCTATATTGCATGGGAATTCTTAACTTTGAGATACAATAACTAAAAAACTACGCAAAAGTTTTTAAAAAAAATTTTATATATCAACTAATAGAAGTGTTTTCTATAAGATAGAGGTAAAAAAATAATGAATTTCCCACATTGACTTTAACCATTTTTGGCCACGCTCGCGACAGTGTGTGTCGTAAGAATGCATACTAAACTAGAACGAGTTAGCACTGAGAAGTAAGCATCTCTCACCAAGGAGTAGCTCAATATCGGTGATGCAGCAAAAAACAGCAACCTGAAAATTTGTGGTAGAATTAACTACAAAAAACACGTATTTACCATCGATACTGCAGCGTCATATTCTATAATTAAGCCTGATATATAAGATGTTTGAAGCACACGTTCATTACTGCCGATATTGTGGTTGTGGTGACTATTAGTGTCGATTTTCCAATAACCCGCGGTATTAATTTGAACATGGGGCAACAAATGGTGTTTGGGAAATGTGGATATACGTTTAGTTGCTGATAGCCGACTGAAGTTATAACAACAGTCTGAAAACCTGAAAAAAAATATTGAGATAGTTTCCGTTAGAGTGCTTAACTTGACCAGCTAGGAGGGATTTATTGCCGAAAACACCAAGATGGCCCGATATACTCCAGTAGAAGCTGTAATAACCAGCGAGCAGCAGTTTGGGTAGCCCAATTTGACAGCCAAGATCGAGAGGTATTTGAAGAAAATGTACGAAAACGGGTGGCAGGACTAGCGTTGACAGATAGAAATAAGGCCAAACTGCTAAAGAAATATGCCAGCGTTTTTGCCATGCTAAGTCAGAGTCAGAGATAACGAGTATAGTAAAGCATAAGACTGATACTAACGAAGCAAAGCCAATAAATCGAGTGCCCCGGAGCATACACGCTCAATGAGAAGTGACGTAAGTTTGTTACTGAAAAGTAACGGGAGCTTGTCAGTGAGATGGAAAGGAGCGGAGTAATTGAGCCATCGTCAAGTCCTTGGATTTAAACTCTGGTTCTAGTCAAGAAGAAAAATGACCACACGAAATCCTGCATCGACTACGAGTGACATCTAAACCAAAGCAGAGGTAGCCGATTGCACCATGCTGATCAGCAATGCCCGACTCAACATCAAAACTCCCTGCATTTTTAAAAAGAATCATAACTAAAATTGATAGCTCAGTGTTAAAGTGTGTTGTTATTTATACCCCTATTGCGGTTGACAACTTTTTAGTAGTTTGGTCGTCTTTCAGAAACCGGTATTGCCATTCTCAACTTAAATATGCGGTTGAATTTTTGGTTATTAGGCGGATTTTTTAGTTGGGTTTTATGGTATTGTGGTTCACCATTTTGTATGAGTTTGGTTGACAAAAACGTTAAATATAGACAACTGCTTATTAGCAGTTGAATCTCTATCAGTTATAGAGTTCACTTATATATTTAATACATTTTTTTAAATAATAGAAAAAAAGATTAAAAAATAGAAAAATCGTGTTTTTTCTGCTTAAAATAAATAATTGAATATTTAATACGCAGGAAATTGAAAATAACAACCAAAGCACAATTTGAGCGACTGATGAAGTTGATGGAAAATAATGCAGAAATTTCTAAAAGAAATATGAAATTTCGGACCAAAAATCAGTGCAAGGAAGCGTGAGAAGGATTTTCTATAGAATTTTATAGCTTGGGTCCACCTACAAGAACCCCCTCCGAATGGCAACGTGTAAGTATACAACATCTAAAATATTGTAAATAGACAATTTTTACTCCGTATAGGTTTGGATTCACTACAAAGCAAGTATTAAAAAAAATTTCTGATAATAAAAACACATCCAAAACAGCCCAATACGCCGAGAAATCCAAATTTTTCAAAAAACCATACTTTGGAAGCATTTATTTCCTCTTCGATCATTTGTGCTTTTATCCATTTTCTAAAAATTAGATCCTCTATTGCTGGTAGCACTTCCTTTAAAATAAGTGACATTGTGGATTGAGCTACTCCAACATAGAAGTCATTTCCATTGCACTTTTGATAGCTTCCGTCAGCCAAAAATCGAAGGACACCGCACAGCTTTAATATCAGTGGTATAGCTGTCATATGCACAGGTTTCTTTAAGTGGTCCTTAATTTCATCCAGCACATAACAAAACGCTTCTTTATTCAGTCGAAAATAGCTAATAAATATATAAAAAAATCACTTGTTATAAATATTTGTTAATAACTTTGGACATTTCTTCGCGTTGGGTAGTTCAAGAGGATTTAAATCATCGCGTATTTTTTTACGTATACGAAAAACATTTATATTAGCGTCATGATTATCATCTTCGTAAAATAAATCCTCACTTAAATCCATTTTTAATTTACTTTTATTTCTACAAAAACTTGATTTTAGCTTATATTTTCGTATTCTTTTCTCCTATTTCCAAATAAATTTCATAGTGTTACGAACATGAAATTGAAATTTTATACCGGCAACACTATAACAATTACAATAAAAAATCAAACTGAGTTGAGTTGAGAACGGCAATAGGGGCATTAAATAAATAAAGGATGATCAGCAATAAACAATTTCCTTTATTTTAATTGCAATCATCAAATATACAATAAATAAACGTTTTACAAATTCTAAAAACGTCACATTATTACACACATTCACATTAGAGAGGCAACACCGTTTTATTCGGATGGACAGATGGCAACAATTATTCAATAGGTAGTGATGTTATTACTTCTCCAGGTGGCCTACCCCTAGTATAGTACATCTCAACTACTCGTTGTTCCTTTTTACCCGCTCATTATTAGTAAATCCTTTGTTAAAGAGCAGAAGAGAATAGAGGCGAAATTATTAACTTACTAACTTAAACTCTCTAACTTCTTTTAATTAAATTTCTTACATCAGCATCAAAGTTAGCTAAATTTTAGTTTTTGTTTGCCGCATATAATTTAAAGCTTCACCTTTTTATTTCAGTGTGAGCAGTTGCAATTGTTTTGGGCATTCCCACGACAATCGGATCTTTGCTCTGGAACGACCCGACTCAACATCGGCCAAGACCGGAATCAACCGGAAGTTTTTTCCCAAGGTGAGAAAATTATGCCAGCACTTTTGCTCTGTACCCTTTTAATAAGAGCTGGCATTGAACAGAATCCAGGTCCTGTATGGATTTGTTCAGTGTGCCGTACGACCATCAGGACAAATACTGCATCAGTTAGATGTAATTGCTGTGGCAATTGGTGCCACCTCAGATGCTCTGGCCTCTCCTCTAATCGGGAATGGTCTGAAAACTACAGAGCCCACTGCTGTAGCAGACAACAGGACACTGACCCAACGGATAATGGACATAACCAATGACCCTCTGACCAACAATGGCAGAGGAAGAACTTGGACCTGTTCTGTCTGTGGGGACGACATAAGGAGGAACATTACTTCGGTGAAATGCAACAATTGCAGTGGATGGTGCCACATGAGGAAGTGAACCAACCTTACACGTCACACGGAGTGGAACGATCACTTCGTAGCCGACTGGTGTACAAGCCCACGAACCACAGCAGATCCTCCCCAAATTCCCACTGGACATACGACCGATACACATAGGGACTCCCAACATGACACACGCGCAACAACTACACGACAACGCAATCGGCAGGAACGAACAACAACCATAAATCCACAACCCATATTATCCACTTATTAACCTACCATCCACCATAGCCTACATTTCAATTTCAGCATCATGCAGTTCAATTGTAACGGACTCAGAAATAAAATAGCAGCTATCACAAACTTCATGCACAACAACATCAGAATAGCCGCCCTACAAGAGACCAAGCTACCCAAGGAGTGCCCCACTACAACTATAATATTGTGAGGAAAGACCGGGAAAGGGATAACGGAGTACTAGCTTTTATCCTCGAACGTAATGTAAAATATAAAGTGACGAATACACCAGCCCGCCCCCCCCAATCAAGATAATTTCATCGAGGCGATGTCCATATCGGTAAGGTCGGAGGATACTGATATCGAAATCACCAACCAGTAAACAGTATTGGAACCCACTACCACCCGAACATCACGAATCTCCTCCAGGGTGAAACAAAATTATACTTTGTGATTTCAACGCACATCACGAGAGCTGGTATTCCCTACTTCCCAACGATCAACGTGGCATTGCGATAACTGATCAAATTGACAGACTTCGCCACGATAAATGAGCCACATCCGGCCAGGGTCACAGTAAGATGCTCAAGCTCCCCAGACCTAACCATTGTCAGTCGGTCACTCCTAGCCTATACCACCTGGCAGACATATACTGCCCTGAGCTCAGACCACATACCCATTGTGGTCAATATTGAAAAACATAGAGACTTCCTGGAACCTGACCGACACACATACGTTAATTACAATAAGGCCAACTGGGAAGGTTTCAGAGCCTTCATTGAGGACAACATCGAACGTCTACCCTCCCCCACGTGTGTTAGAAGTGGTGAAAGGCAATTCAGAACAATTGTTCGGAATGTGGCGAAGCGTTTTATCCCTGCCGGTAAAATTAACAACACAAGACCGAACTACCCTTCAGATGCCGCACGCCTGGCACAGCAACGGGATAACATAAGAGCGGAAACCCCGCATACGAAAGGCTGGAATCTATGACCTCCAGAATAAACCACTTGGTGAACGAGCACAGACGTTCCAACTGGCTAGAACACCTAGAACGCTGCTCCTTAGCTCCCAAGAAACTCTGGAAGACAATCAAAAACCTATCTGGCTCTAAAACCAACAATAACCTCGCAGTTATCGAATTTGACGATAGGCAACAGATAGAGGGCAAAAAAATACGCCAAAGAATTCTGCAAACTATTCGTCGAACACCCAACTGAGCAGAACAAAGGCAAGAGAGCAACATTGAGGATACTAAGGAACCTGCGCAGGGACCAACAGGAACAATTCTTCGAACAGTCCGCGGTAGCTAACACCATCACCAACGCCAAACCATCAAAGGCCTTGGGACTCGACGGACTGTCCATGCTTATGCTGAGGAAACTAGGCGAAAAGGCTTTGAGGTTCTTTTCCAGACTGATAAACTTGTCAATACACAGCCTGGTGATACCGGACATCTGGAAGGTCGCGAGGATCATGCCGATCCTAAAACCCAACAAACCAGCGACCAAAGGAGAATCATATCGGCCGATCTCCTTACTATCACCAGTGGTAAAGATCCTGGAAACCCTTCTGCTCCATGCCTTCAAACGACACTCTCCATCGTCAGACCACCAACATGGCTTCAGGGAAGGTCGTAGGACTACCACGGCCCTCACCGAGATTACATCAAGAATAGCGAATGGACTCAACCAACAGACTCATATGCAGACGGTTTTTGCTTCTGGCGTAAACATTGATGACATCAGTACCGACATAACGAATTACCTTACGTCCTTGATGGAATTTTTCCGTGTAAGAAAATTACGCATATCTGCTCCTAAATCATCGGTGTCTCTCTTCACGACATGGACGAAGGAAGTAAGAACGTTAAACGTCGCAGCGGAAGGCAACATCATTCCCACGGTTCGGTACCCAAAGATTCTCGGGGCCACTTTCGACAACCTACTTCACTTCGCCGCACATGCGACCAACATCAACGCCAAAGTGAAGAAGAGAAGCAAAGTTCTAAAAGCACTAACAGGCACCACATGGGGAATGGATAAGGAAATCATACTCATCACCTATAAGGCTATCGGACGGTCACTTCTCAAATATACTGCTCCAATTTGGACATCATTCTTGAGCGATACACAATGGCGGCCACTACAGACGTCACAGAATAACGCCCTACGAATAGCCACCGGATGCGTAAGGATGACCAGTATAGAACTCCTCCACGATGAGTCCAAAATGCTGACAGTTAGAAAACACAACGAGCTACTGACTAAGCAATTTCTCATAGCCTGCTACCTGCCTACCCATCCAAACCACCACATAGTCATGAACGATCCCCCTCCTCGCCGCATAAGACAAGACCTCACAACTTACAACTCGAACATCACCCACCTCATACCCTCAGTAGTGGACCCACAGTCTGTAAGGAAGGAACAAAACGCTCTACATCAAACTACTGTCACGACGGCCAGAGACGAGCTCAGCCACAACAGGGTAACTAATCGACATCCACCACCTACATCCGATACTGAAAGCCAGCTACGAAGTGTTACGAGAACCATTCTGGCCCAGCTTAGATCAGGATGGTCGAACTTCCTGAATAGCTACAGGGCAAGGATTATCCTGGGAACCCAGGATAGCTGCCCCTTATGCAACCGGGCACCACACTACACGGTGCACATATTTAGCTGCCC
The DNA here is from genome assembly GCA_936449025.2 of Sarcophaga subvicina. Classification (NCBI taxonomy): domain Eukaryota; kingdom Metazoa; phylum Arthropoda; class Insecta; order Diptera; family Sarcophagidae; genus Sarcophaga; species Sarcophaga subvicina. The sequence continues at coordinate 10,470,905 of OW388085.2, forward strand.
AGCTAAACCGACAGCCCTGCGACACATAGACCTATGGCTGGACCCAACGACAACAGCGGACTTCCTCGGACTACCGACCACATGACGATGACAACATACACACACAACCAGCAACAAACAATCCCATCTCCAACCCATCCCATCCCCACCGAATAACATGGCACACAAGCAACCAAATGCATGAAACTAAAACTAACCATCTTATATTTTATATACAGGGAAAAGCTTCCGGAGACAACAGCCGAACTGTTACAACAACAACAACAACCAAGTTTGGGGGTTTGGTGTTTAAGAATTTAATATTCTTCTCCTTTAAACGACATAAACTTTGTCGACAATTAATGCTAAATTGATTTGAATCGGAACAAAAGTTTTCAAAGTTGCTTCTGGAAGTACATAGTATCTCTCTATGATAGACTACATATGTAAATATAATATTGTTACATATGTATGTGTGTAGAGGAAAGGGGTTTCGTTCTAAACATACTAGTTTAGAATTCTAAGCTAAGAAATGTGCAAATCTAATAATAATGCTACGCATTCTACTAAAATAGAGTTCAGAAGTGTGGAAGGATGTACACTTGAAGAGTGGGCTTTATCAGGAATTCCAGACAAATGATTAAACTTTAAGAAAGTCATAATAGTTCGTATTATTATTTCAAGGAAATAAGGTGTACGATTTGCATTGACTTTCATTTCTTCGTGGTGCCGTAATAATAAATAAAAGATTAAATAAAATAATATTAAGTTAAAAATCCTATATAATTTATACTTATACTAATTAAAATTAATATAAGCCTCTACGGTTTTCACTGATATTCTGATAAAATATTACAATATTTTACAGGTTAAATTTTTATTTAACATATTTGTAATTGAATTTGAGTTCAAATATAACCAACCGGCACAATTCCTAACCACTCACTAACTGACACTGCGTTATTTCTTTTTAAATTTTTTTGCTTAAACATTAAAAGTCAATTATTCTCGATGGAGTTATTAGACTTAAATTTAAAATACGTGTATTCGTGTATATTGCATATTTAACATTCTTAATTAATTACTTCTTTTATATTTTGTATTTCTTCAATTATAATTACATAAGCATTAGTACTTCTCGCTTTCAGTAACTTTTTTGTTTTCAGCAAGTCTTTTTCAAATTGAAGCTATGGGAATAGAACGTAAGTAATGGGAGACATGACAGTATGCTAATGGCTTTTAGACGACGACTATCAATAAGTATTACAGAGTTTACACAGGAGTGTTATATCATAATATTGAATTAAATAAATTACTTCATTTTAAATTTAACGCATGTGTGTTTGTTTGTATTTGCAACATTTCTTCATTTTATTTATTGTTGGTTATAGAAGAGGACAAAATTCAAATGGAACCAAAATCAATTAAAAACTTACAAATCTTTCTTTGAGTACATATCATTATTTCCTTGACTACTTTTCACTTGTTGATTATTGTGTTGGTGTTGTTGTTGTTCTTCCATTTCACATTTTGTACGTGATGTTGGCATTGGTATTAATTGTTCTATTGCAGCTGCTTGTGTTGCTGACTTTTCGTTCAGTTCTGAAAATGTCTCTTCGCATTCGAGCTTGTGTTTGTGCTCCTTTTTGCGGCGTACGAGGGTTTTCTGTTTCTGATATTTTTTATGTGACACTTGAACTTTAGAACTATTATTATTTATGGCACTATTAGTGGTTTTAACCCTTCTTGAATAATTATTTACGAATGTTGTTGTATTGGAAGATTTTGATCCTGACGATGACAGTGATGACGACGATGGCGATGTAGTAGTAGTTGGTATGGAATATGATGGTAAAGATGTTACGCTTGAAGCAGAGGGCATGTTAACTGAAATTCCGTGAGTATCGATAAAGGCATTTTCAATGTTGCGCAAATCATAATTATCACGTTTTATGTTATGCTTTTGAACTTGACATCTTTTATGTCGCCATTCCTTCAGCTGCGTTTGATCTATATCACACATGTTCTCCTCATTGGCTCTACTTTCGTCATCACCGTCAATATGATGTAGTCGTCTAATACAATTTTCATTTTTGGCCTCTAAATTGGTTTTTATTGTTGGTGGAAGTTGTCTCGTTCCAATTTTTTGTGCCGTTCCTCGCATAATTTCTGGTTCCTTCGTATTTTGTACTTTGGCCTCATTTTCATCATCACCACTTTCATATTCACTCATCCACCTAATTTTCTTTGTCCTTATGTACTTTTTTCTTGGTTCTTATGTACTTTTACTTATTTTTAGAAATTTACAATATTCCTTTTTTGCTTTTATTTTTTTGTTCACCGTTATAGAGTTCAATACACACTATATTTTACGATACCATAAATTTGTCATTTACTCTATAGGAAATACACAGCCACCCGTACACACGCTATGTACATATGTGTACGTGAGGATGTATATATAAGAAGGATAACAGTTAAAGGGACTTGCTCATATTCTGCCACACAGTGGTGATAATATTCATGTATTTTAAAAAAGTCGCTAAAATACTTTTTATTTATGAATGTATACACTGCAGTAAATGTTAAAAACATAAATAATAAGCATGTTATATAATTATTATATAACATAATTTTATATTATATAACAAATATAAAGGCAGGATTTTTTCATTTTATTGGCGTTTATTCTGAAAAATTAGTACAATATATGTCTGTTTATATGCATATTTTGGTTTACAAATTTGATAAAAGTAATTTACCAATTTTCCTTGTCGTTATTTATTTCATAATAAATCCTTTATTTTGATAAATAAATCCTTTATTTAAAGAAATAAAGTTTTTTTGAACAGAATTTCTCGCGATATTGGCTAAGTATGGATAAATCACTTTTAAAACTAATTAAAGAGGAGGATAAAGTGCATCACAGGAGGCTTTAAGGGACCCCAACCTTTTAATATATGTGGAGACTCCAAATTTACGTACGAAAGTGAAAACAATACCATCATTATGCCTACCGTGTTCAACAAGAATCCCAATGCTGAAAGTAAGGCTGCTATTGGTGCGGCCAAATTTTCTGCCACGAAAATTTTTGAGTGATACTGGGAGCCCCTCTGAGAGCTAAATATTGCAGCAAATGTTCTATTGGAACAAAGGTAATATACATATTGCTTTAATCCAGAAACACTGGAGCTATAACCCCTAGTCAAAGGAAGTATTAATATAATGTAACGCTAATGTACACCATCTTGCATGGAGTAGTACTGACTCCAACAGTCAAGTGATAAAATCTGATAGAATTAGAATAGAATCTTAACACTAAAGGCTCTTAACATATGTAGCGCAGCTATTTATATTACCGGAATTAGGGAGAAAGTTTTGAATGTGTCAATCTAACCAATGAAATTTATTGACATGATCTATAATTGACGATCCTCAATGAATACTCCAAACAAAAAGCGGGACAAATTTCACAAGTCTGATGAGAATCATTTAATGGAGAATCACTTTAAATTACCTTAGCGTACAGAACATTGATGATGGGGTCTAATTGATTGATAATGCTCTAGTTGCCTTTCGCAGATAGTTGTCCACTTCGGGAGAGGAAATATTCCCAGGAGAAACCCTGGGTAATAGGAAAATTTCAAAGGAATGGTAAAGAGGTCCAAAAACTTAAAAACTCACAGCTCGCTGGGTAGTGTATCATTCAAAGCACAGTGAGTCGAATAAAATGATTCGAAGGGCGAAGCGGAACTAATGGAGGCTATTTTGCGAACAGGTGGACTGCTTGAAAGTCATATTGGAAGGGCACGGCGAAGGAGTCCCTACGTCTCGTGATGAACACTCACTTTGACGGGATCATCAGCGGCAAAGCAAACGGAGAAGGGATGCTCAAGAAATCACCTGTACGCTACAGCTGCAACCTAAAAATTCAGGACATGTGAGAAAATTTAAATAACTGACAATTTTTTACGACATTATTACCCTGTGTTCGTCGACTTGTGGTCCCAATATTTTAGGGATGATGCTATGGTGTACCGGAAGTTTGCACAAGATACAGACTTCCTATAGAAAGTATGATTGGCATCCATTAATTGTGAAAGGTCAACAAACCCACATGTTGGCTTAGGTGTATTCGCATAACCATGTTGGTTCTCATCTACTCAACCATACCTACCTGCCTTTGACTTTCAATCAGTGGTAATGAATGCTCGATTATACACTGCGTTTCACTTGAATAGCACACCGTACAAATTGAAATTCTCCCCCCTATATCTTTGTAAAAAATAAAGATAGCGGATTGATTTTGGATTGCAATTGTAGTGTTATTTATAGCTTTTATCATAAAATAAAAAATTATTTCGATATATCAAATTGTTTTCAAAATACAACATAAAAAAGAAAAATACTCAAAAAATAACAATCAAATTCCGTTTCACTAGAATAGCACATATTTTAATAAATGTAGAAAAATTACTTTTTATTAAGGCTTTTAATATTTTTATTATTTTTTATTTATTTTTATATAAAAACTAAGATTTAACTATGGATTTCTAGTAGTGTGTTGGGCCTCCCTTGTTCAGAATAACCTCGTATATCCTATTAGTCATTGACTCGTACAAATTTTTCAAATAGTCCAGAGAAATTGAAGTCCGTGCCCGTTGAATGGCTTCAATCAGTTCTGCTTTGGTTGAAAATTGTTTTTATACCCGTAAACTTTTCTGGCCAGCCATCCCCAAACATTCTCTATTATGTTTAGGTCCGGCGAGTATGGTGGCCAATTCAAAAAGTTGGCATTTTTGGACTCTGTGTGCGATTTGACCACACGGGAATTATGTATATTTTAAATGACAATGACCTAACCACAACCTAACCACAATTCTAACAAACCATAACTCGATTAAAGTTACTGAAGTTATGCTTTGCATAGGTTTTCAAAAAAGCAACGAATACAAAACGATTGCTATAAATTATTAATATACCTACTGAATGAAACGCAAAATTAATTTTCCGTATTTGTATACCTGTAACTTTCAGTCATCAAAAGAATTTATTGATGTATATTGTGTGGTCAAGTTACCTGACATGTTGAAAAACAGCGTATAGCAACGTATGCATGAATGTTGGGCAAATGGAATGCTTTCATTCAATTCTCTGATAAGCAATCTTTGATTTGATGCTACTTAAAAACAAATATGATTGTATTCTTGGTCAAGATGTACCTAAAACATAAAATCAGTTTTCAATTCTACAGACTGCCGCCATAAAGCAAAAGTTGACGAATATTTTGAATAATTATTTTTACTTTTGGATTTTGCAATCCCACTTCTGACACCAATTGTTACGTTTTTACCATTTTAAAAACGATTAAAATATGAGTTCGTTGCTTGCAAACAAAATAAAAATAAATTTGTGTTTAGTTTTAGATAAATTCTTTATTGTTCGCAGTATTTTATGTGCTACTGTTCACAAATTGATGATACAACAACAATTTGTTTCGTTCGCTATTCTTCTTTACACTTCTGTTCGCGTAAGCACTAACAATTGACACGACTATTTTCTTCACTCGCAACGCGTCTTCACCTAAGACTGACAGAATTCTTACTACTCGTTACCTGCTTTGTCTTGCCTTTTTGTATCCCACGTAATCAGTCTGATGAAGGTTCTTGAAGTCGAACGTTCGGCGTTTCGCCTTCTCGAGAAGTATATCGTGACTTCATTGTTGTTTCTGTATTTTGTTCACATTGCTTGTTGTTGCGTTTTCGCTTACTTGTCTATCCCCTTTTCTTTCATACTGATGTTGTTCGTTTACTTGTAACAAGTTCGTTGTATTTGTTTGTGTAGCTTTTGCTCATTTTAATGTTAAACGATGTTACACCGTTTCCATTTTCGTAACAATATTAATGGTGCAAACAAAAACACACAAAATCAGAACACATACATAAGAAAAAAACAAATAATTTTATCCATGAGCGGCGGGCCTAATGTCAATTTCAAACGACAGATTTGAGAAACCTTTCATGAAAATTTTATTCAGTCTCAAAGTTTTTGCCGAAAGACTGCTGAGAGGAAGTCGTCGAAAGAAATCCAAGTTTTATACTTCGTTTTGTTCTAAGTATCTAAGCTAGAGTTGAACCCATGGGCTCTCATCTAATAAGCCAACGCACTACCTACTAGAATACGGCGACTTAAGTTTTAGATAATTATTCATCTACATTAAATATTAGTACTCCCTTTTGTAAGTATTGGGTTTTACGTCTTCCTTTTGATATAAATGCTTCAGCTGAAGAGTTCTTTTTTATTTTGACATCTCCAATGTCCAATTTAATCCAAAAGAGTGGTCGAGATACTCGTTATCTGTTTCTTACATTCTGTACGGTTATTATTTTAAAATCAACAGACTACATAATACTCTTCATTTTTTCCGAATTAAATTTAATTTTTTAATAAAAGCCATTACTGGTCCTTATTTCTTATATATATACATATATATTATATATATATACATATTACGTATATATATATTATATATATAATATAATCTATACTTATACACCCGGACAAAAAAATAAATACATTACTTTTCATTACATTTTTTATTATGAATATTTCATTTGGCTGTAAATATAAATGGCAATTCTGTGCTATTTTTATGGTTCGATATGACAATATCATTTATAGTTAAAAAAGAAACAGAAAAATCCCCTATTTTAAAATTTTCCATTTTTTATTCGTGGGGTGCTGAATTCCACTTACAAATAACAAAAAAATAAAAAAAATGAATTAAATATGCTTTTCTTGTACTTTAGCTAGGTGTATTTATTTTTTTGTCCGCTTACGAAATCTGTTTTTAAAATTTTTTTAGAAGACTTATTTTTGTTTATAATTTAATTAACTTTGTATATCCTAATTTTTATACAAATCATATAAGAAAAAGGAAAGTGAATCAATTGAATCAAGAAGAGTAAGAAGTCGGACAGGCAACAAGGAAGGAAAGTATTTTATTTTGTGTGATTTATTTGTGAATATTAAGTACTCTAATTTTTGGTTACTTTTTTGTATAGTGTTCCAATTGGTAGATGCTGCAATTAAAACATTGAAGGAATGTGGAAGCTCATCTTTGCCAGCTATTAAGAAATACCTCGCCAGCACATACATATAAAGTAGATGCCCAAAAATTGGCTCCATTCATTAAGCAATATTTGAAGAGTGCTGTTACCAGTGGAAAATTAATCCAAACTAAAGGTAAGCGTGCTTCTGGATCATTCAAATTGTTAGCTGGCGCCAAGAAGTAGATTAATTTTCGAAATAATTATATGTAAATAATAACTTTATTTATTTTTTAATTATAAAATAAAATATCTTTTTTTTAATAAAAATATATCAAAACAAAAAACATTTTTCTTTTGTAAGGGGGTATTATGCGTCAACTGTGACTAGTCAACTAGTCAACTATACTTGACTATAGTCAAGTGTACCCAGTTAACTAGTCAAATGTGACTAGTCAACTATACTTGACTATAGTCAAGTGTAACCAGTTAACTAGTCAACTATACTTGACTATAGTCAAGTGTAACTAGTCAACTGTGACTAGTCAACTATTCTTGACTATAGTCAAGTGTAACCAGTTAACTAGTCAACTATACTTGACTATAGTCAAGTGTAACCAGTTAACTAGTCATTTGTGACTTCAAATAGCGCAAAATTACATGTGCACGAATGTTTACGTCAAGTTTTTCACATTGCCCTTAATAACTTGATGGGAAGTTGTGACTAGTTTATACGTCACACTTTGCGGTCAAATAACTAGTCATTTTACTAGTTATGTTCTGGTAGGGTTACTTTTAACTCCTTTCTTCTTACAAACAGAGGTGTATCTATCGATACTCATTCTTCTCATTTGCAATTTTTTAGTACTGTTTCCTCTTTTACTATTTTGATTGTTACCGATGTTGACAGTTATTTCTTTGTTGTTATTGTATTTTCCTTATTACTGCTTAGCATACTCTCTCGCATAATAAATATAATCATTATCATTATTTCCTTAATAATTAATTCATTGCCTGTTACCAGCTTAGAGGAAGTTTAATGAAAAAATACAAACGTTAATGCCTATTAAAGAACTTTATTGTTTGATTGTCGCTATACAGGCGCCTGGAGACGATCAAATAAAATTATCAACGCCTTATATGTGTGCTTGTTGTCGTTATATACGTATACGACGTCGGCTTTGATTGATGAAAATCAAAAAATCATTCATTTGATGAATTTTTATTTGATCGTCGCCAATTGTGATTGACAAGCATTATCTCATTTGCTTCGATATCGTCGTAATGAACACATCATCCATGCGCGGATAAAAAAAATTTTATTGTGAAAAATATAATAGTAAACAAAGAAATATTCAGGGGTGTCATAGAATCCAAGTCGGTTTTGCCTTTTGTCGTTTTTGAAAACCAATATTGGATTCATTTGGTGTCACAAAACCAAGTCGGTTTTGTTATTTTAGAATTGAAATAAAACCGATGTTCGAAACAGCTGTTGTTTACATTTGTATATTTATTTACAAATTTTATTAAATTTTTCTTTCACAAAATATAAAATGCTTTATATGCCATGATTGTAAGTATACATAGTATAAACTCAATTTTATATTATTCATATACCCACCTTTTGAATTTAGTTTTCTGTATTTATGCGCAACAATTTTCGTTTAGATTTGTGGCCATGATATGAAAATTCGAGCGGCTGATGCACGGTATCCCGGCTCTAGCCATGACGCATTTATTTGGAACATTAGTAGTGCCAGACGACATTTCCTTAGGATGTATGAGTCAGGAGAACGGACATCAAAATTATTGGGAGACTGTGGGTATGGCATTAAGCCCTTTTTGTTAACGCCCTACAGAGATCCAAGCCACAACTCGAAGGAATATAAATTCAATATGGCTCATGCATCGACACATAATTTGTGAAAAGAACAATAGGAGTGTTGAAAAGTCGGTTCCGGTGCTTAATGAACACATTACACTACCATCCGGAAACATGTAGTAAGAATTATAAATTCCTGCTGCGCTTATATGTGCAGGACCTATAATGTGCAAACCAGTGAGGATGAGCTGAGTTTATCATTACCTGATAATGAAGACAATGTTATTTTGCCATCAAGCATGTCTTTGCAAAGTGAAGGTCAGAGAATCAGAGACGAAATAGCCAACACCTTATAAAAAATGTTAAAATAAAAAGTAAAAAAAGTAAAATTAAAGTCGTTTTTATTTCATAAAACAAAAAAAATATACTAATTAAAATTCACTCTTTTAAAAAGATAAATATAATACAAAATTAACACTCTTAAAAAGATATAAAAAATAAATAAAATTTAGTCTTAAAAAGGTACATGGGCATATTTAACACTATATATAACTCTTTTAGAATCATTTTTCTTTCCTTTGGTATTCAAATTTCATCGTCTCAAGCTCTAATTGTTTCTTTTTAATTTCATTTTTCTCCTGCAACGCTTGCAAGATCTCTCTATTTACTTTAATATAGTCGCTTTATAATTCTACTACTGCATTTGCGACAGACTCGTTTCCCTTTTCCATAGCTCTATAGACCCGTCGTGAACTGCTGGCGTTTTCTTTTTAAATTTTTAGTAACTCTTCCAACTTTTCGTTTAGACTCTCCTTTCTTTTGGTATCTTCTTCTAAAAACTTTTTAGTAGCTCCCCAGTGTTTTCTGCTTTGTGTCTTTTTGGTGTGCTACTTATCTGAAGTGGAGACAGTGTACGTTTAAAGGACGTTGATGGTTCTTCATTTTCATCCAATAAGTCGTCGTTTAGGCCAAGTGCAACGCCTGAGGGATCTACAGACTGAGAAATATTACAAATTCGTAATATAGTCTCTTCAGTGTCTGTCAGCTGATATTTAGAAAAAGCCCCCCCCCCCCCGTTGCCCTGGCCACAGCTTTGGTTTGCACTAGTTTTCTTTTGACGTCACTTTTCCGTTCAGTCCATGTCTATAAAAAGAATATAATTTAATACATTGCAATATTATTTGCGGTACACATTTTGTTTACCTTTCTCCATCCATTGATATCCTTTTGGGGTGGGCCTGCACTATTGAGTGTTTCCACTAATTGTTGCCAAAGAAAATCTACGGTTGGCTTATCCCGTTTTGTAAAGTTCCTCGCTAGAGCCAGATATTTTTCCATAAATTCCACAATTATGGAGTTTTGTGTTTTATTTTTGTGTTTTCCCCTTATGTAAATAAAAATACTAATGCATTAATTTTTGTTTTATAATATAAACAAAAATTTACTTACATTTTTACAAAATACACAAATTTTAGAAAAAGAACACAAATGAAAACTAACAGCTGTTAGCTGCTTGGTTTATTTTCAATAGCAAAACCGATGACAAGACATTCTGTGACACCTAAAACCGATACAAGTTCGAAAACAAAACCGATAATCTTGGATTGTATGACACCAAATTGATTTTTGTGTCGTTTTCAAATCCAATTCCGACATTATTGGATTCTATGACAATCCTGATTTTTTATAGTGAATTTATATTTTGCGTGTATATTTTTTTGTTATTATATTTTTAAGAAGTTAAATTGTGTTTGGTAAACGTTCTTACCGTCATGGAGAAGTGCAAAGACGAAAAAAAATTTATATTATAATTAATTGCAAAATATCAATGTTTACCAGCGTTGTGGAATGTAAAACTGGAAGAAACAGTAATAGAGAAGAAAAAGAAAAGAATATTTTATATTTTCTTTTTTTTCTTAATAAAATTACACAAGATGTTAAAAGCAATAAATACATCGTCATCCGATGAAGACATTTTGCGAAGAACACACTACAAAATCAAAATGCATTATTTGATGAAATTATTTGATCGTCTCCAAGCGCCTTAAGAAACAGAATATTTATATGTTTTCGGCCACCATTTATATGTAAATAGAGCACTTATGTAACTAACCAATTATAATAATATGTAAATTATATTTTTATAAGTATGTTTTTTATTAAAGGCAAATCCAGTTTTGGATTTGTCTATCTATTTTGAGTACATCGTCAAGTTTGTAGTATGTCGCAAGTAGTCAAAATCCTTCCATATAACCACGTCCCCATTCGTAACGGGAATGTAATCTGAGTTAGAGTAGTCCATTAACCTTGCAGCCACCATCCGGAGTGGAAGTACTATGAGTAAAATCCTATAGGAAAAAAAAAACGAAAAAGTCAGGATGGAGCGATGATAAAAGTCAAGAAATTGATTTTTTTATTTTAGGTGAGTCTGTGAGTTCCCAAGTCTGCCTCCACCTTCTCTTCCGTATACAAATGTGTTAATTTGTTCCCCAATCTCTTATTATTTTTCACAAGCATACATTTCCCAACTTCAAAGGTCCTATTCCGTCTGGAGGGGTTGTCCCTATCAAGTTGGGTTCGTTGAGCTTTCATGATTTTTTCTTTGTGTCAGGGTAAAGGTTCATTAGTTGTATAATTGGAATTTTCAGATCTATGATTGTACGGGATGGTATTGGTTGGACCACGGCAAATTTCGAAAATTTATCAACGCATGTGAGGAAATATTTTTTGTCCGTAGAGAAAATGTCTATATGAAGCATTTCCCCTGTGTAAGATGGTATTGGGGTCGCTCCCATCTCTTGTTTGCGTGGATGTCTATCATATTTGGCCTTGTTATATGTCTTACAGTTTGTCACGATTTCGGCCGCCAACTTAGCCATTTTTGGGAAATAATATTCATCAAGAATCTGTTTTACATTTTCCTGCGCTGCTGTGTGAGCACGATTATGTTCGGCATTAACTATCTCGATCTGTTCATTTTTACCAAAAATATTCAATACCATTTTTCTGCAGTGCCAAAATTTGGTTGCTGGTAAGCACCTGACTAACTCATTCTGAATACTAGCTAGTACTGGTAAATCACAGTAAATTGCATTCACCAGTCCTGGATTAACCGCCAGTTTTACTTCATCGATGAGCATGTTCCTATCAGTAAAGTCAATCGGGTGACGAGTCTTTTCGGTGAAAAGTATGAAATTCCGCTTCCGAGCAAAGCGCGATTCTTCCAAGACTATCTGATTTCGAAAGCAATTGATTGGTTTATCTGTTGCCTTTATCGTGTAGGTAAACGACCTCTCGCTGTGAACCGTAGCAACATCAGAGGGAGTACTTGTGATAGGACCGCCCACAAGCCCAACGAGGAAGCATCCGTCGTTAGATCGAAAGGCTTCTTAAAGTCCGGGTAGAGTAACATGACTTCCTCTGAGGATAGTATCTCCTTCAACTTGTCAAAAGCCTGAACTTGGCTTTCATTGAAGTTTACCTTAATCTTTTTGGACTGGTGGGCGCTCACTTTGCAATTTTCACCCTTCAGAATATCGGTGAGCGGTTTTGCTATCGAAGCAAAATCCCTAATGAAGCATCTATAATAGCTTGTGAGTCCCAAAAAAAATCTAACATTGAACAGTGTTTTTGGCTGTTCATAGTTGCGAATTGCATTCACCTTATCGGGGCTTGTTGTAAAGTCACCTCTGGACACCACAAAGCCGAGATATTCGACACTTTCTTTAAAAAAGTGCGATTTCTCACGAGAGACTCTCATATTTGCCTCATACAGTTTACCCAATACCCATGCTATGTGGTTAACATGATCATCTTCGCTGTCCGAGAAAATAATTACGTCGTCAACGTAAACATAGCATGATTTCCCTATCTGCTTTCTCAATACATCATCAATGGCACGCTGAAAAATACTAGGAGTATTCTTCAAACCGAAAGGGAGCCTAGTTATCTGGTGAAAGCCTGATTTAAGATCAAGCGTCGTAAAAAATTTCGCTTTTCCCAAATTTGACAAAATCGATGCCACATCGGGGATGGGGTGTTTATCATCAATAGTTTTTTGATTTAGTTTCCTAAAATCAATAACGAGCCGTTTCAGAGCGTTTCCGCGATCGTCCTTGCCCTTCCTATCGACGACCCAGATGGGATTGTTATAGGGGGACCTAGAAGGTCTGATTATGCCATTTTCCAGCAAATTACGTATCTCGGAGTTAACAAAGTCAGTCACACCCATTGGGTAAGGGTATAGTTTTGAATAAACCGGGTCGTTAGTCTCGGTTCGGATAGTGGCGACTATGTTAGTGTTGAAAGATAGGGATTCGTTAGGGCTTGCAAAAACTCCTAATAAACTCTTCATCATATTTCGAAATTTCGTAAGGACTGCGTGGGGTACTACTATGTCCTCTACCTGTGTGAAATTCACATTTGCACACTTTAAAAATTTTATTTTCTCCGAACCGTTTTTAGTTTGGAGTCCACTATTTTTGAAATCTAGTTTTGCACTTAACTGCGTTAGCAGATTAAGGCATAGTATCCCATCAAATGTTGACAATGATGGCAATATAAAAAACGTACTATTCGTGTTTAATAGGTAAAGGTTACACTTTTTATCGATGGTGTTGAAGCCATGGATAGATTTTACTAAAAAAGGATTTTCTACTGAAACTATGTTTCTAAGCCCGCTAAGGGATTTTATGTAATTCTTCGAAGCTCCCGTACCTATTAATAATCTAATGTTTCTCCCTGCAATTGTCCTTTCTATGAATGGCAGCAGGGAGTTTTGACTAAAAAATTTATTTCATCAAATACCTCCTCAGCATCGATTTCTGATTAGATTCGATTTCTACTAGTTCTGCCTGGTGTTCATACTCGTCTTGTTCTTGTTCTGCAAAGCAATGTCTTGGGAAATATGGTTGATCCTCTGTTGCTTGGGTCAGGTAAATCTAGCGGAGCCACTGTTCTGACGCTTTATTGCCTGCCCCGGGGCTTGATTATTATAACGATCTTGTGTTCGTTTTTCATAATACCGGCTCTGAGAAGGTCCGTTAGTAGCTGGTCTCGCTGACTGTACAGCACGCATCGATTAGTCGGTGTCAACTGACGGAACCAATTCCTCATTTCGATGGGCCCCGTTACCCGGACCTTGAAGTCTGGAAAAATGGGGGTTCCTAATTGAGCGGGTTCCCGCAGCAAGGTTTCCATCTTGCTGGCTTGATTCAAACCTGCCCCTTTCTTTGTTCTCAAAGCTCTTATCAAAATTGGTTGCGAATAAATACCTTTCCCGATTAGATTCGACTTCCTGTGCCAACGCCAGGGCCGAAGGTGTATCGTTCGGACGAGCCGAACACACGTAGCGCGTCCATTCTGTATTTTTCGTTAATAATTGCTGCAGTGTGTTGGCTTACTATTCGTAAAAGCCCGGGTTCGTATCCCAGGTCAGACATCAAAAATGAAATATGAAAAATAAAATATTTCTTCGGCGACTTCCTCTCAGCAGATTTCTGGCAAAAACTCTGAGAGTAAAATAAAACCTGCCATGAAAAAGTTTCTCAAAATTCTGTCGTTCGGAGTCGACGTTAAACTGTAGGTCCCGCCACTCACGTATAAAATTAACGCACACAACATGAGTGGTGTGAGAAGCTAGGCCGTAATCCTGACTGAAGGGTTGTAATGGCCAATTATGTATGTATGTGTAATTGCTGCAGTGGCCTTATCGTATGTCATGATAGTTTTATTTGTCAGTAATTTTTTTCAACTTCGTCATAAAACTGCAAAAGGGTCATGTTCCCTTGCCGAAGAATCGAAAGCTCCTGCTCAATCAAATAAATCGGCCGTTTGTCCGAATAAGTAAAGTCAAGCCGAGCAATGATTGTTTTGAAGTTTAGAACCGTGTTAAAGGAGGACAATACCATATCGGCCGGTCCTTTTATCTTATTCCTAATTATGGATACGGCCTGGTAATGTTTGGAACTGCCTTCAAATTTTTCAAAAACTTTATAGGCAGTTCGCGCCGTTTGGCGCCATGAAACGTACGTCTCTTGTTTACCCTCGAAGTCAGGCAGAGACTTTATTATGTCGAGCGGTTCGTCACGCTGTCGCGCCGATACTATTTCTATGTCCCTGTAAGTTTCAAAGTCGGGGGTCTGAACAGCACACTCATTGAATTTTCTATGAAGATCTTCAATCTTTTTTTCGAAAACCAGTTTCTGAGAATGTAGGGCGCTGTTTATAGCAACTTCCACCATTGCCTTGCTTTCCCACCAAT
The DNA here is from genome assembly GCA_936449025.2 of Sarcophaga subvicina. Lineage (NCBI taxonomy): Eukaryota > Metazoa > Arthropoda > Insecta > Diptera > Sarcophagidae > Sarcophaga > Sarcophaga subvicina. The sequence goes on from OW388085.2 coordinate 10,486,017, forward strand.
TAGCTTCCCCTAAATATCTTATATTCTCTCTCTTATCAACTTCTATTCTGTTGAGTCCCTCTACCACCTGTTGTAATCTAGCCTGATCTTTATTATCACTCAAACTTTACTACTTTACTACCACCACGTCAAACGCAACAAAACAAACAACAAAAAACAGTATAAAATAAAACGCAGGCACCTGATTTAATACCCTTAGAAGGATTTACATCGAGTTTGAAAATATATATTTTTTGCAAGCACACTACTTACAGGTATTTATACTTCATGTTATTCCCGCTGCGGCTGGAGTGTTGTTTCCTCGGTGTTGTTTCTCGGTGTCGTTTGTCCTCTTCAGCGCTGACCAGGCTATTTCGAAGCGCTGGTGACTTTAGATCCTCTTTTTAAACTTTATTTGTCCCTGCACAAATGCGCTTGTTAAATTGTCTAATTGCTCGCGCACTTTTGTTGTTGAAAAAGTATTCACTGTTTTGTTGTTTTCTTCTTTTTTATGTGTTTGCCCAGGCTTTTTATTGCTCTGGATCCTTATAGCTTGAACTCTAAGTATTTTATTATTATCTTCTTTTTTATCAGTTTATTTTGAATTTACACTGTTTTTATTTATGCCCTTTTTACTAGTGGAAGACAAAAAGGGTTTTGATTTTATTTTGAGAGCATTGTCCTGGCAAAAACCTATTTGTATTCACAATAGTTCTTCCTTTTAAAAAAAAAGTTTTTGTACTTTAAAAGGTTTTCTTTAATTTTTATTTACAAAAAAATTTGTTCACTTTTTCAAGAGTTTTTTTTTTCTTAATTTTGATTTTTTTTAAACTTTATTATAAAAGCCTCATGTTGGGCGCCAATTATATTTTTATATTTTTATAAGTGGGTTTTTTATTAAAGGCAAATCCAATTTTGGATTTGTTTATCTATTTTGAGTGCTGGTTAAGACTAACTAAAATACAATAATATAAAAAGAATCAAACTAAAGCAAACTTATTGTTCCCATACTATTTACTTTGCCGACAATGCACCTCGTGTGGGGAATCAGGTTACACCAAAAGTGCTGGGAAATAATTGATAAACAAATGAATTTATTGCCAGACATGCCGTCAGCAATTTATATGAACTGTATTAGGGTGTCGCCTAAATAAATGAAAAACATTAAGGTGACACTTTAGATGTGCCAACGTTAACTTGTACATATGGCCAAGTAGCACTAATTCAGGAAAATGTTCTTTTGTCTGCTATAATATAGCCATAACCGCAAGAATATCTCAAGCGACAAAAACGAAATTTTACAGGGGAAGGTTTTTATTATTTATTTCTTGTGCAAATTAAGTTAGAAATTCAAATTTTTTTTGTTATAACTTCATAAATGTACAGATTGTGACCCTCAAATTTTTATAGATGATGCAATTGATACCAATGAATTTATTTATTACAAAAAAAGGTTGTATGAAAAATATGTCGCTTGAGATATTTTTGCGGTTATGGCTCAATATGACAGTTGTGTTCCGGTTAAAACAAAACTTGTTAGAGCCATCCGTGGCTTAATGCTGAAATTAAAGCATTAATTGATAAGCGCGACATTGCCTATCGGCGATGGAAGAGGTTCAGAACGGACGATCTGAAAGCCGTTCATAAATCCGCTCATAGTGAGATTACCAAACGCATTAAAATTGCAAAAACATTGTTTTACGGCAGGAAATTCGCTTCTGCATTGGATAATAGAGCTAAATGGAATGTAATCCGTGATACTGGTATTGGACAAAATGTCATAATACTTCTCCTGATGTCGATGTAAACGGTTCAATGACAAATTTGTTAATATTAATGTTCCTACCCTTGACAGTAACATATATAATGACATGTGTTTTGTTCCGCTAGAAACCCCCTATAGTTTTCGTTGTGTTAATCAGCTCGAGGTTTTGGAATGCTTATCTTCGGTGAAATCTAATGCGATTGGTTCTGATGACTTAGATCCTCTGTTTTTAAAAGCTTCGTCACCTAGACTTTTACCATATTTTACTCATTTATTCAATTTAGTTTTAACTATGTCCTCCTTCCCTGATGAATGGAAACAATCGAAAATCATTCCCATTCCTAAATACAACAATGAATTCAGGCCAATTGCCATTCTTCCATTCCTGTCCAAAGTAATGGAAAACGTCAAAGCTAGACAAATAAACAATTATCTCATAAGTAATAATTTCTTATCTAATAAGCAGTCGAGATTTATGAAAGCTAGGAGCTGCACTACTGTTTTAGTCAATGTAGTTGATGACCTTAGGTTGAAACTGGATGAAAACTACGTAGCGTTTTTAGTTCTTTTGGATCACACTAAGGCTTTTGATACGGTTGATCACAAAACGTTATTGAAGGAGCTACAGACCCTCTTTCATTTTTCTAATTCAGCTTTTAGTTTTATACGTTCTTATGTCATTAACTGATCACAACGAATTTACCTAAACGGCAGCATCTCGAATTCGCTACACGTTGGAAGAGGTATTCCTCAGGGATCAATATTTGGGCCTCTTTTGTTCTGTAACGACCTACCTGATGTTTTGGATAATTATAGCGTAGATATGTACGCTGATGACGTTCAGCTTTATAGGAGCACTTGTATTGAGAATATCGGACTATGTATAGACACGATCAACGACGATTTACGGAAAATAGACAACTGGGCTAATGCTAATGGACTTTGTATAAATCCCTCTAAATCTAAATGTTTATTGCTCTCCAGAACTAAGAGAGCATTTGATGTGCCCGATATTATTATCAGGGGGAATAAAATTAATTTTGTTGAATCGGCATCTAATCTGGGTATTATCTTTAATGGTCGGCTAACATGGTCTAACCACATTAATATCATCGTTGGTAAATTTTACGGCATGCTTAGAAACTTATGGGCTGTTATAGTTTCGATTCCTTTTGCCATACGCATACAACTGGCTAAAACGTTTTTGATTCTTGTTCTTTTATACGGATCTAAATTTTTCGCAAACTGTGATACTGATGATAGGCGGAAACTCAACTTGGCTTATAATAACATAGCCAGATATGTATTTATTAAGGGACGTCGAGACCATATATTACAATTTTCTTATTTCATATTAAATGCCTAATTCTCCTCCATAAGATTATTACTTTGAAACAGCCAATATACTTATTTAGCAGGATTAGATTTGCCAGGTAAAACCTCGGCAGGAAAATTATCAAATATAGACATAGGACTCTTTTGTCACATCGGCAGTTCTTAATACACACCACCAGTCTTTGGAATACATTACCTAATTATAATCAGAACATAGGCAATGCAACTAAGTTTAAAAAGTTTTTAAGTAGTTTTTAGCATATTTTGATTGTTTTATAAATTTTTACTCTTATTTTTATTAGTGATTAATAATTGTAAATTTTCTAATTTATTATTTAAGTTTCATTCTATCTCATTACATGTATATATTTTTTGTTTGTATTTTTCTTTATATTTGTATATACTGTCCTTTGTATCGCAAATGTGTTAAGTCTCTTTTTTCAAATTTTACAGGAGACACAAAAAACATTACGGCTTCTTCAATTTTTAAAATTTTTAAACTTTTTAAACGCAATTATTTTTACAAAATAGCTCTATTTAAATGACCTAAATCAAAAATTAAGAATAATTAATATTCGTGGAGTTAGCACGTGCTGTTAATATTTTTCGCAGTTTTGTGGACTTAGCGTTTTTTCAAACCACAAAATTACAACAACTTCAAACCACATACTGACATTTTTTTGTCGTAAAATATGTATTTGGTATAGTGTTATCATTTTGCATTAAAATCTCAAATTTGGAAAAAAGTGGACGTAGCGTCTTTGCGAATTATACTAATGATATATTCATTTTTTATCCTAATTTTCTGAATCGATTGCTATTTCCCGAGGTTAAAACATGTTCTTATTCATTTTTATTTCTACTTTACTTCAAACACTTCATTACTTATATAATCAATGATTTGTTATTACTTTTTCCTCTTTGATGTACTCCAATAGCACTTTCATTTTAAGATTATTATCTTGTTGTGCTATGATTAATAATAAATAAATAAAAATAAATGTAGGTAGGAGGGGACTTTATTTTGAGTGATAATTAGAGGGCATAAACAGTTAGAGAGATTTGTATTGAATTGTAAACTTTTTTTTAATTTTAAACAATAAAAATTTTAAACAGAGAATAAAAGAAGCTCAGGAATATGTAATTTAAATAAATAGTATATTAAGTAGAGAGTAAAGGAAGATCAGATATAAATATGTAACTCGCCCTTTCGTATAACATTGGAGTCCCTTCGATTTTTTTTTATTTTAAACGAATATTAGAAATATAAAAAAAATACAAAATCAAACATAAAAAAAACATAATTAATATTCATGGAGTTAGCACGTGCTGTTAATATTTTTCGCAGTTTTGTGGACTTAGCGTTTTTTCAAACCACAAAATTACAACAACTTTAAACCACATACTGACATTTTTTTGTCGTAAAATATGTATTTGGTATAGTGTTATCATTTTGCATTAAAATCTCAAATTTGGAAAAAAGTGGACGTAGCGTCTTTGCGAATTATACTAATGATATATTCATTTTTTATCCTAATTTTCTGAATCGATTGCTATTTCCCGAGGTTAAAACATGTTCTTATTCATTTTTATTTCTACTTTACTTCAAACACTTCATTACTTATATAATCAATGATTTGTTATTACTTTTTCCTCTTTGATGTACTCCAATAGCACTTTCATTTTAAGATTATTATCTTGTTGTGCTATGATTAATAATAAATAAATAAAAATAAATGTAGGTAGGAGGGGACTTTATTTTGAGTGATAATTAGAGGGCATAAACAGTTAGAGAGATTTGTATTGAATTGTAAACTTTTTTTTAATTTTAAACAATAAAAATTTTAAACGGAGAATAAAAGAAGCTCAGGAATATGTAATTTAAATAAATAGTATATTAAGTAGAGAGTAAAGGAAGATCAGATATAAATATGTAACTCGCCCTTTCGTATAACATTGGAGTCCCTTCGATTTTTTTTATTTTAAACGAATATTAGAAATATAAAAAAAATACAAAATCAAACATAAACATATTTAATTCGCTATTAATAAAAATTGAAATTGTATGTAAATGAGAAGATAATTCATAAAACAAAATATATGTTATATTTTAAAGAAATTTTCGTATATTTATGAAATAGTTTACAATTTGTTATTATTATTTTTTATTCCTGTTCGTTTTATAGAGCCGAAATAGAGACACATCTAGATATTATTAATTTTCTCCCATCATTTACTTTCTCTATTAATTCTTTTAAGTGCATCTGATTTTTTTTTAAATCTTTCAGGCTTAAATTTAATTTATTTATAAGAGCTTGAAGTCACCGTAGTCTAGTAGGTAATGTGTTGGCTTATTAGACGTAAAGCCAGGGTTCGAGCCCCAAGCCAGACATCAAAACAAAATACAAAAAGTATTTCTTCGGCGACATTCTCTCAGCAGATTTCTGCCAAAATAAAATTGCCATGAAAAGTTTCTCAAAAATCTGTCATTCGGAGTCGACTTTAAACTGTAGGTCCCATCACTCATGCATAAAATTAACACACTAGAAACTAGGTCGTAATACTGACTGAAGGGTTGTAATGACCAATTATGTATGTATGTTTGAACTTTGTTGTGCTGTTATAGAAATGTATTGCTTTCAATATCAATTCTTTGCCGTCCTTAATACCCTCAACATTTTTCAATATTCGAACATGTTTCAAAAATGTGAATTACAATCAATGTCTGAATTTCCGGTGTGAGAGTTTGTTGGCAACCCTGGTGAATAAACGTACATTTTTCTCAGTGCTAAAAGAGTTCCAAAAAATTTTGAAGGTAAAAAGTGATCAAATATTAATAAAAATCGGTGAAGTTTTAAAGAATATCATTTGGTACATAAACACAGTGAAAAATGTCTAAAAAAATTGCTCGCAGAAGTATGGCAAATCAAAAAATTATTAGTTGTGTTATTTGTGAATATGAAATAAAAGAAGATACAGGCAGTTAAGCCGAAAGTCCATACCATCCGTTTCATGCGCCTTGCGTTACATGCATATACCGAAAAAGTAGAATCAGTTTAGTTGTTTGTGACAAGTTACAGAAGAAAACGCATAGAATCCATCGACGCATAGAATGCATCAAGTAGGTTTACTTTCTACTTTTCTCTGCGACTCATGCAGTGTTGGAAAAAGTCAGCAGTTTTTTAAACTTCGCTTTATATTGAGTGTGATAGGTTAGAGGACGTGTACCTGTCAGTCAAGACAGGTACAGTACCCAGAGGTCAGATTGGCCCATTGTAAATTGAGTGTGATAAATGCACTAAAAACTTTCATTCTCAGTGTACTAAACTGAGTAAAAGAGAATTTGAGAGACTTTTAAAAAGTGAAAATGAATTGTTTTTATGTCATTTGTGTAGAGAGGGAGATAAAGAAATAAGAAATGAACTAACCACAATAAAAACTGAATTAAAAAAATGGGAAAAATTAGAAATGTTGGATCAGCTGACTGAATCTATTAATTTTATGTCAGCAAAATTTGATCAAGTGTTGAAAGACGTTGCAGAAAATAAGAAGAAGATTAATAAATAAATACAAAAAGAAAACAAAAAATAAAAAAAATACAAACTTATAAAACTTCAATGAAAGAATTAAATGATTTTAAAGTAAAAAATGATTGCGTTATTAACAATAGTAAAGTGAATGATAAAGTTAGTGCTATTGATGCTGTTGTTAATCTGTCTAAAGATGTGGGTGTCGTATTTGAACCTAGTGTTTTTGATGATGCATATTTTCTAAAAACTAAAAAACAATTTAATGATGGTAGAAAAACTGTGGTTGTAAAATTTTCATCAAAAATGGATAAGAATAAACTGATGTCATCGAATCTAAATTAAAAGAAAATGATAATACAAAAGAAGTTTATGTGCATAATTTCCACAGTAAAGAGACACTAAGCCTATTATATTATGCAAAGTCGTTAAAATCAATTGGTTTTCAACAAGTTTATGCTCGCAACGGACGAGTTTACTGCAAAAAGAGTAATCTGGGAAAACAACAACTGATCAGCTGTGAAGATGATGTTGATCGAATGTTATTAGAAACAACAACTAATAAACATTATAAAAGAAGGTCTATAGTCAACAGCAAAGAAGCAGATGTAAATACAAGCGATGATGATGGCGATAAAGATGGTGTAGATGGAGCTGCTTATGGTTCTTCTTAAATATGTATATATTAGGAATTATGTTATGAATTTAATAAAATATCATTTAGTTTGTAATTTAATTTTTTTTATGATTAAAAATCAATATTTTAAACAATTTTTAAAATTTAAAAAGTATATTTGTAATCTGAATTCGAAGATTTAATAGTTAGGTTACCTAATGTCGGATGTAATTGCAATCTAAGAAACATGGTTTCATAATGACATTTCACGAATTTATGCAATTCCTGGGTACAGTAGTGTACATTGTTGTCGAAAGGATAGTTTACCACCATAACTATATCTCTATATATATATATATATCTGTATGTCATAATACATGTGAAAGTGACAAATTTGTTGAACGCATAATTATAACTTTTAGTAATTTTAAGGTTACCCGCAAGCCTTTAAAGCTTGTTTCGTTTTATCGTTCGAAAAAGTGCAGATGATTTCATAGATATTGTTGATGATATATTATATATTTATATATATATTCATGCCCGTAATACAATTATACTGGTTGGTGATTCGAATGCCGATGCTTTTCTGAATGTGCATTATGCTAATTTGCATATGATGTTTCAAAATTATGATTGTGATAATGCGCATAGTGTGATTACAAGACCCCAAAGTAAAACAAGTATAGACCAGGTATTTAGTAATTTTGCAGATAAAATTTGTGTTGATTCGGTTAAATGCAATCTGTTAGATCATAATATGGTTTACTGTAGGTTCGATAGCAATGTGCTGAACAAACAATATACAGAGATAACAATGAAGCAGTAAGATTACGTAAAAGCAAGGGCAATTCTGCGAAATCGTTTACCTGAGAACTTTTCTTCTTTTAACACATCAGAATTGACAAATATATTAATTTCTGGTATGAAATATGCTATTAATGAATCAACCACAGTGAGCAAATGTAAAAAACCATTAAGATTTGAGCTTACTCCACAGGTTAATCAAAATCTACAGAATTGATTTTACTAAAGGAGAAATTATTGAAAAAAAGAAGAAAATATAGAAGTAAATAGAGCATAGATGATAGCCTGAAGCGATTAAGTAAAGTGATAAAAAGATGCTATAAGGAGGTGTAGAGACAACTATTATTCCGACTGTTTATCGAAAATTGGAAAGGACCCAAAGAAATCTTGGAAATTTATTAATTCTACCATTGGTCGTCAAGGGAATAAGGAAATTCTTTTAAATGATGCTCAAAGACAGCTAATCACTTGTGATCAAACTAAAGCAAATTGTTTTAACAACTATTTTATAACAGCCATAAGAGACCTTAAGAGTGAAGTTGAAATTTATCATAATGATAATTGTAATGCACTAAGGACACTGTCTCAATCACCGAATAGATTTATCATTGAAAACATTAATATTGATAAGAAATAATAATAATATTAATAAATATAATATTGATTAAGAAAGGTGAACTACGAAATTAGGTCCGCTAAGTGTAGATATTATGGGGATAAATTTAAATCCGCTATGTCGTCACGGTGTAAATGGAGGGAAATTAAAAATATGGGTGTCTTGGATAATAATGATAATAATACTAGTCATGATATAGATGTAGACAAATTGAATTTTGAATTCTCGAATATCCCTATACCTAAATCGAATATCAGTTACTATAACTATAACCTTACGGATCCAAGTGTTTCTTTTGATCTGAATGGCAATGGCTTTCAATTTTTGAACGTCAACTTTGGGGACGTGTATAGAGCGTTTAGAGGCATCAAATCAAATTCAATTGGCTACGATGAAATGCACCCGAGGTTTCTGAAAATTATACTGGACTACATTATATACATATAACACATTTATTTAATACTATTCTGACGACATCAGTATTTCCTTCAATGTGGAAGCACGCGAAAATTATCCCCTTACCCAAACCTGATGGAAAGTACAGACCAATTGCGATTCTACCTTACTTGTCTAAGGTTTTCGAACGTTTGGTTCATGGGCAAATTAGCAAACATTTGTACGAAAATTCTTTTTCTTTGACTAACAGACAGTCTGGTTTCAGACCCAAACACAGCTGCGTTACGGCATTAGTGGATGTTGTAGAGGAGTTGAGGTCAAAAATGGATCGGAACATGGTGTCTATTCTGGTACTTCTAGATCACTCAATGGCTTTTGATACTGTTGATCATGACATTCTTTGCCACAAGTTGATGGAAACGTTTAAATTTTCAACATCAGCAGTAAAACTTTTACATACATACCTGTATAAGAGAAGTCAGACAGTGCACTATGGCGATGCAAAATCATTTAGCAGCCTGGTCCGGAGAGGAGTACCACAGGGTTCAATTCTCGGACCACTGCTTTACCTAATTTATTCTAATGACCTACCTTCTCGTATAACTCACTGTGGAATTCAAATGTATGCCGATGATGTCCAACTCTACGTTAGTTGTTTTAGAACTGATATCGACATATGTGTATTGAGACTGAACCAGGACCTTGACAGTATATTTAAATGGGCCACTGCGAATGGTCTTTGCTTGAACGCTAATAAGTCTAAAGCTATCATAATTGGAAAAATTGGCGTTTTGCCGAACTTACTGCCATCATTAGTCGTTGGGGACTCGCCCATAGAATTGATACAATATGCCAAAAACTTGGGTATTACTTTTAATAGTCAACTCTCCTGGACTGACCATATTAATATGATTTGTGGGAAGACTTATGCTATGCTCAGGAATCTTTGCAGGACTCAATCCTTTACGCCTGTATATTATATATATACGTACGTATAGGTATATTAGTATGCTCTTGGCGAAGACATACCTGATTCCAACCTTCTTATATGGATGTGAGCTTTTTGCGGGTTTGGACTCTGTCAGCAGGAATAAACTTAACGTGACGTATAATAACATTGCAAGATATATATTTGGACGCACTAGATATAGTAGTATATCGTTCTTTGCCAACAAAATCTACGACATGGCACTGGAAAACCTCTTAAAATATCGTATGCTAATTTTTCTACACAAGATTGTTTATTCAGGGGAACCGAATTATCTATTTACTAGACTAAAATTTTCCAGAACTAACAGGGGCTATAGGATAAACGCCGTAAGGTTCCAGAAACAGGTGTCTGAAAGGCACTTTTATGTTAATGCAATTCGTTCATGGAACCAACTTCCGCCAGAAATTCAATTGAAAAGCAATGTAATGCAATTTAAAACTGCAATTTTAACACACTTTTCTTGTCTTTACGATTTACCATTTAATTCAATCCAATTTAAGGCTAACTTAAATTTAATTAATATAATTTTGCTTTTTTTGTGAAATTTACATACATATATATATAACTATTACTTTAATTATAACAATATATAAACAGTACTATTGAATAAGATTAAATGCTTGTTGTACTGAAGTTAATCAATAAATAAATAAATAAATAAATAAATAAATAAATAAATAAATAAATAAATAAATAAATAAATAAATAAATAAATAAATAAATAATGTAATTATGGTTAAATTGGATATGGATACTAATAAATGTGCAGGAGATGATAATATATCACCAAAATTTATTAGGGAATGTCGAGAAGAAATTGCTCCAATTTTATGTGATATATTTAATAAAATGGTAAACAACTCAGTGTATCCTGACATTTTGAAAGTTCACAAACTGGTTCCAATACCGAAAGAAATAAATGTATCCACTGTAGACAAATATCGACCGATTGCTGTACTATCTTTAATTGATAAAATTTTTGAAAAAATTTTGTAGCGATAAATTGCTTTCTAACATGGAAGATAACAGCTTTCTGTATAATTATCAATATGGATTTAGACGAGGGTGTGGCACTGAGGACGTAGTCCTCAACGTAGTTAAAAGTATATACAAAGGTCTTAATGATGGTTTTTCTGGAGTTGCTGGATTGTTCTTTGATTTTTCTAAAGCTTTTGACCTGGTAGATCATCGGATAATGCTACAGAAACTAAGGTTTTATGGTATCAGGGATAGAGAACTTTTATTGTTTGAAAGTTACTTTGCAAATAGAAAACAGTATGTAAATATCAATAATGCAAAAAGCTTTGTTAGTTCTGTCGAATATGGAGTCCCACAGGAAAGTGGACTAGGACCGTTATTGTTTTCAATTTCTATCAACGATATAAAAAACCTTGAGATAAGTGGTCAGTTATGTATGTTTGCAGATGATGTATGTGTTTTGTATCCATACAAGCACGACTTGGTGCTAAAAACCCAAAACGAAAGAGATGCTTCGCTTATTGTTGAATTTGCGGGATTAAATCGATTAGTACTCAATTCGGAGAAAACCAAACTAATTCGGTTTTAGACCACATTCTTTCAGTATCCACAACTATTTTAATGTTTATATAGATGGAAAAATTGTGCGTGAAACACATTCAGTAAAATATTTAGGAATTATTCTTATTCTATGCTGGGACCTACATATCAATGCTGTAAAAGGGAGGATAGCTCCAGTAATTGGGATACTATACAAGTTAAAGAATAAATTGGATCAAAAATCGAAGCTAATGATATATCAATCCTTAATTCAGTCCCATTTAAATTACTTGGCCATTACTTACGCTTACAATAACCATAATAACACACTTAGATCTCTGGAACGTACGCAGAACAAGGCATTAAAAATTGTATACAGTTTACCGTTGCTGTATTCTACTGTTAATTTATACAAGGACGTTACTAGGTCAATATTACCAATTTATGGATTACATGAATATCAAGTTTTCATATTTGCTTTTAAATGCATTAAGATTATTGGCTACCATACCATCCCTTTCAGACAAAACCAGGAAAATTTTAATACTCGAAACAGGTCAAATCTTAGAGTTCCTCGATGCAGATTAGAACTAACCAAACAGAGAATAGATTATATAGGTGGAGTAAAGTTTAATAATTTGCCTAATAACCTCAAGCTTATTCAAAGAATTTCTATGTTTAAATTCTCTTGTAAAGCGTTTTTATTCAATTCAATTGAAACGCTTTTAGTTTAATAAATTTTTGAGATTATTATATTTAATTATAAATCTAATATAAATAATAATAATAATAAATTCAATTTATTTTTATTTTTCTTATATTTTCTTACTTTCCTAGTTTTTTAATATTGTTACTGTTTTATTTTATTCCTTTTAAGATAGATTTTTAATATTTATATACGTTTTTTTACAATTTTATTTGTACATACATGTACATTGTACATTGTGTTAAATTAGTTTGTCAACTTGCCTCAATAATGCCATATATGTATACATATTATTTTCAATATGGCAATTTAAAATATAAATAAAATGAATAAAAAGGAAGCGCGTCGTTGTCATTGCTTTTTTAAAGAACGGCTGACTTCATAAACGCAGTTTGCAATGTAACCTTACATAAAAGCAGTAAAATTTGTTTTGGTAATGCCTCATGTTTATAATTGCATGGGAATGCTTTTCAGTGCGCATTATTTGTCAATTTCGTGCATGGTTTTTATTTGTGATTCTTTGTAAACATTTATTGACCGTAGAAATGACAGATTTGTGGTAATTTAAATTTTTCTATATAAGTACAAATGTGATTCAACATTTAATTTTTTATATATGTATAGTGAAAAAAAGTGGATTCATGAAAAAAAGCTATTCATAGAACTGCGTTTGAGGCATGCGCCAGACTTCATAGCGAAAAAAAGAAAAGAAACTAAATTTGAGATCAAAAAATGCGGGATATTAAGGAAATTGAAAGCATTTTTCCTTTTACCAAAGATATTTTTATTTAAATATTTATTATTATATTTATTAAATATTAATGATGAAAGCGCTGCTTGAATTTTTATTATCATCCAAATCGAAAGCTGTTTTCAAAAGAAGACTGCATTTTTCTGAATATTCATTTTAAGAAATTTAATTATACAAAGGATCAAAAGTTTTCGCGTTCATAAACGTATTAAAATATCATCTCATTATTTAACAAAGAAGTGTTGCAACAAAATATTGCTTTACCTTGTAAATGAATTTCTTTGCAGTGTTGCATTCACTTCATTTATGAAGTCAGCCATCTTGTTTAATATGGCAAAATATGTCGATATTGCTCCATCACTATGTTGTAATAACAAAAAAGTTAAAGATGACTTTAAAGATCACATTAGCTAAAGCTACCTTTTACTAAACCAAACTTTAACGGCAAGTTGTAATAATGGCCCCAAGTGGAATGGATAGCTACCTCACTATTTTAATTTCTAAATTTCTAAAAATAGCGAAAAGATTAGTTCACAAAATCGTTTTGCTGTACTGATGGATGATACAAAGAAATCCACTGAGTCTCTCAAATCCAAATCACTTAAACCCCCTACAATATTCTTATGGGAATCAAACACAAACGAAACTATTAACTGTCTTGTCAGTTTTATAGGGGAGAATTTTTTCCATGTGACTAAAATAAAACGGGGTAACCTGTACGAAATTAAAATTCAGGTAAATCGTGAAAATGATTTCCATAAAATAGTTACTGACTTCGAATCAAAATATAAAATAAATATAAAATATATAAATAAAAAATGGTAATCAAAGGAATAGACTTCTGCGTGTCTCCTGATGAAGTAAGGGACGGCTTAAAAGATAAAGGATTTCTAGTAAAAAAGCATTAAATATTAAAAATAAAAAAGGTTTCACAACAAATGTTCCGAATAGAGCTGGAACCAGGGGACATGAAATTGAGAAAATGTCCATCCAACATATACATAGGTACAGCATAAAATTTAACAGGATACCAAATATTCACTCACTTATCACTCACGCTCATGAAAAAGAAAAGGAATTTTGTTTTGTTATCTTCCATTCGTGAACAAAAACAAACAAAAATAAAAGTTTGCTTTATTTAATCATGTATGATACTGTTAGTAATGTTTTTTATTTTCGTTCAAAATTGAGAGAATAAGAAAAACATTTTTTCATGCACATGCACATTTTTGAGAAATAACATTTTTGTAAAAATCTCACAAATGAAAGAGCATAAAGTTTTATTTTGCACTAGCATTCGAAAATGAAATGTAAAATTTTTTATAGTTCTGTTGATAAATAAATGTAAAATGTTGAGAGTGTTCACACTTGCCCATGCACATTTTTGAGAAATAAAATTTCTGTAAAAATCTCACAAATGAAAGAGCATAAAGTTTTATTTTGCAATGTTAAGAGTGTTCGGGTTTTTGCATGCAAGAATAAAACAAAAATATGTGCACAGACTGGTAAAACAAAAATTATGTGCATTTTTATGAAGGGTTTTTTGTTTGTGTTTTCCATGCAAACAGGCAGGCAAGTGAAACAGCCTGTGTTACAGAAACATCACATAAATTGTATAAAGAAATGAGTCACATGTGACCCACGATCGTATTACAATACGCTCATGTGTGTCATATATGACTCATTGGATAGCAAAGTTGTTAAAGTAAACCATTATGACAAAAACATAGGCACAAGTTGTGCCTAACAACTAAAAAATCAAAATATTTTTCTAGATACATACATATTGAATGCAAAAGAATGAGAAAACCTCTTTTGTTTGTGAAAAAATTAAAATGAAAAATTTTAATGAAAAATTTCATTTTAATTTTCATTCATTTTTGTAAAGTAGCAAATAAAACAAACAACGCACATATGAAAATAAGAAACAAACCACAAAAAGTCCGAACACATTTAATAAAAAACAACATTAATGAGTATGTACTTTAATGAGAGCGATGAGAAGGCTTCTCATATTTGTACATTTTACATTTCTTACTTCTCACAATTCATATTCGCGAATATGTACCAAAATAAAAAATAAATGTTTTCATTTATGAATGCTTAAAATGAAAACAATTCTTAGCTAATCATTTGCGAAAAGTGAGCATAAAACAAAAAGTTTGAAAAGTACACTAGTGTCTATTTATCATAAATGTTTAAATTTATGTGTTCATACATGAATTTTTCTGAACCCTGTAATTTAAGATATTTGCTTCATCGCAGAACGAACCCTGTAATTTAAGATATTTGCTTCATGGCAGAATGACGGTAGAAGAGCCTCACAAGCAAATGGGACTGGTTCAGAGTATGAACTGCCAGGAATTTGGACATACCAAGGCTTACTGCAAACTACCCACAGTTTGCGTTGTTTGAAGAGAAGATTCAAAGGTCAAGAAGTGCAGTAATTGCGGTGGTAAATACACAGCAAATTATCGCGGTTTTCCTATTTTTATCTTTGTGAAACAAGCTGCGGCCCGTAAACCTGAAGTAGTGCAAGTTCAACCGAAACCAACGAGCACTGAATAACCCCTGATCTTAGTAACTGTCAGCAACCAGTTTTCATACGCTTCTATTTTAAAATCAGGCCCGTCTACAGTAACTAATGCGGCAGTTGGATCTAAGTCGTTACCCATTCCAAATCCGTAGCCCAAAGCAGGAGTTCCTGAATTTAATTTCAGTCGCCTAGAATCTACAATAGACAATCTGGTGCAGACAACAAGCAATGAGCACCGTATTACTCAATTTTACCAACTCTATGAGTAACATAATGAAGGAAATGATGAGGATGCAGCAAACGATATTGCAGTCCATAGTTAATAAACCATGTCTAAATCAAAATCTGTTTTTGGAACGCAAACGGCATCCTGCAACATTAGAATGAACTGGAATATTTTTAAAAAACAAATAAAAAGATATTATGCTGGTCTCTGAAACATATCTAACAGCTAGAAGTTTCTTCAAAATCAATGGATCACCTTTTATGATATTAAAGATCCGAGGCGCAGAGCATGTTGAGGTTCTGTGATACTAATTAAGTCGCGAATTAAACACTATCTAATGAACGAAGTTTGTGAAGAATATCTTCAGGACACCACAATTTGGTGATTTCAGCCAGATATTCCATTTCTGCAGAAAAGTATTGCAAATTTTTTAATCACTGGGACCCTGATTCTTGGCAGCCGGAGATTACAACGCTAAACATACATACTGGGGATTTCGCCTTATATGCCCTAAGGGTCGTATTTTTTTTTTGATGCATTATCAAAATTGGGATTGAAAGTGATTTCATGTGGTAAGCCAACCTACTGTCTCACTGACCGGAATAAGATTCCCGACTGGTGTGATCCAAGGTGTTTCTGGCGAAGAAATTCATTGGATTTGTTTTCAGACCACTCGCCTACTATTGTCACAGTATTGTGCTCTCCAGTTGGTTACTTTGCACCGACAGCCACTCGGCTAAATTGACTGAAATTTAGGAAATATCTTAGCACGCATTGCTCTGAGAACTGACCGTTTAGAACTCCAATAGCAATTGACCTATCTATGAGAAGCTTGAAGAAAATCTCAAGTTAGCTGGCCAGCACGCTGCTTTACATCACCGTCAAATAAGATTTAATAGGATACAGTCTGCAGATGCGGAGCAGTTACCAGTTGAGAAAAGAAGAGTACGGCGAGAGTGGCAACATCATAGATTTCCACAATTAAAGAATTAGTTAAAAGAGTGTATAAAGAAGCTAAAAACCTGCTGGATTCGAGAAAGACTGCTTCGTTAAGAAAGTACCTTGAAAATCTGAACGCAACCGCAGATTCAGATTATTCTTTATGGCGAGACACCTCAAAATACCCGTAATAAGCAGACCTCCATTGCGACAGTATAACGGAGATTGGGCGAGAGCAGGTATTTACTCCAAATGTTATCAAAAAGATTTGAGATGCATGACATTGAAAGGGTTATCAGCAATCTAAACCCCAAGAAAGCACCCGGAGTTGATAAAAAATAAGCAATAAAATTATAATGGAGATTCCCTGTTTGGCGAAAAGATTAATTTTCTTCATATTTAATGCTGGTTTAAGCTTATATTATTACCAAAGAAAATAAAGTATAAAGAATGTGCGTTTTAACATATTTTGGAATATTTTTCAAAAACATTTCCGGACGCGGGGGGAAAGATAGAAGGGAAGGATACAGAAACCAAGAGCGTAACAATACGTTGCTCTCATCGTTCGTACTTCTGTATATTTGTGAACAGTGTTGACACGAAAAAAAATTATTGTAACCAACATTTATGAAAAAAATCAAATAAGAAAACATATAACCAAAATTAAATTCGCAATAATTTATAATACCATAGTTGCCATTTTGGTACTAAAATAGCTTAACCCTTTCATGCCCGATGTTGCCTATAGGCAACATTGTACATTTTTGTTCATAAATTCCGTAATTTTTAATTTTTTTAAAAGATTTTTTTTGCAAACAAGTTTTTTTTAAAATCGTGTAAAACCAGAATACTTAGGACTCTGAATTTAATATCACTTCATATTTAGGCCATGACTAACAAACACATGTCCTTAAAAAATTTTAGCTCTGGCCCAAAAAATTCGGGCATGAAAGGGTTAATAGGTGTTGTCAATGTATCATAAAATGAATTAAAAATTAACATTGATCAAAATTTACATGCTTACAGGCCACTGTATTATGGGTAGACACGCGGAATGAATGTGACTTCCATTTAAAGACTTCTGCCGTGGATGCAGATCCGCCGAGGAGGAGGAGACTGTCATCCACTTCCTCTGCCAATGCCCATCCCTTGCTGGATGCAGATATAGGTTATTTGGCTATCCGACCCTTGTCAGCTTGACGGAGCTATCGTCCATTGATATCAAGGACATAGCCTTCATCAAACATTCTGGCTGGTTTTCCAGCGTGGGGTAGTCGTGCTTTTTGGAAAATGTGCAGTCCTTGCGCTAACCACCTTCCCCCTCCTTGGATCGGAGGAACTTGATCAGTGCAGAGGCTGCGTTCACCTGTGGCATCACAACGGGCCGATATGCGTGCTCAAGTGAGCTTTTTGGTAAATTAAAGCTACCACGCTAACCTAACCTAACCTAACCTAAATTTAACGTTTTTAATTATAAAAAAATTAAAAGTTTTCATATTCAGGATTAGATACATTTTTTGACTGCAAACAAAACAAAAAAAAAGGAACCCAAACCGGAAAAAGTCTACACATCTACACATTGAACAAAAAATAACCAATTTTGGTTAGAAATAACCAAAAACGGCAACACTGGTTATGTATTAGTGAGTAAGGGAGAGAAAATAAGTTGAGAGAATTTATTTATTACAGCCATAGAAAAGTGTTAGTAATATACGCCATTTTGATTTTCATTTCATCAACATACATATGTAAAGCTAGCTATCTTTGGCTTAATAATTTTAAATAAATAAAAATAAAATAAAAAATCCATTTTTTATTATAAGTACATAAAGCTATCCATCTTTGGTTTAAAAATTAGGCTATGTTTTTAGATAAATAAAAAGAATAAAAAAAAAACCCATTTTTTATTAAAAGAAAAAAGCGAGCATTCCGAAGCATTTAAAAAAAATTATACTATGTAACAAAATAAAAAATATGAAATACGCCAAGCTAATGACATAGAACATTTCTAACATAAAATATTTTTTGAGTGTTATTCTGAAATAAAATGATAAAGCATACGCCGCACATATGTTCTTGTCGCAGTCTGATCGACAACTAAATCAAAGAACACAAGAATGCGTGTGAGTTCTCTCTGCACAATTGCGCGATGAAATGGGAATCATTAATTTACGATGAGAGAAAGACATTGTTACACTCTTTGCTTGTGTTTATTTTCCATATGTCTTTGCCCACCCCGCCCCCCTCATAAAGAAATGATTTTTAAAAAGGTTTTGGTGAGAGCGGGTTGTAATGTTAAAACCCGCCAAAAGAAATTTTACTTCTACATAATGTGTATTCTTTATATCCATATTCTTTGGTACTACCCACGAGTTTGGAAAATTTCACTTATCTCTATGATCCCCAAACCTGGAAAGGCTCAGACAAGAGAGGAGTCATATAGGTCAATAAGCTTGCTGTCTAATATATCCAAGTTGTTCGAGAAAGCGCTAGTTAAAAAGCTACATCCATTACTGAGTGAAAGCGAGTGTATTCTCTGTGCAGGTACTATACAGATAGTCCTTACATATGACACATGCAAAGCAGTACGTTTGGCGTAAGCCAAATATTGACTTTTTGCCTAACAATACTAAGGCTATTTTCAAGCATGGGAGAGTGTCTGTACTGGTGGAGGGATGTGTTTCCAGTGCAGGAGTAGGGTATATTCCTTATATAGGCAGTAAAATGGATTCATTCCAATATTCGGGCATTTTAAAACAAAATATGAAGCAAAGACGCGATAAGTTAAATATATTGGACACATTTGTTTCTACCAGAATAACGATCCGAAGCACATTGCGAAACTGTAGCTTATGCATATGATCTCAACATTATTGAGCATGTTTGGGAAAAACTTGCCCGTAAGTTCTATAAATCTAGTATCAGCACAGTGAAGCAGTTGAAACAAGGTATTAGGCAAGAATATAACAACATAACCCCGGAACTTTATGTCCTCTACGTTTGGAAACAGTAAAATAAGCAAAAGGTTTGGTTCCAAGTGTTAAAACAGTGACATTTATTGGACTGTCCAATTATGCGTTTGACATGAAAGTCGTTAATATTGTTTTAAAAACATTTTTAAATAAAAAATTCATGTTGTTTAAAACCATTTTTAATTATCTATAAATCCGCAGCAAATTTTTTTTTAAATATTTCCATTAAATGGGAAAAATAGGTATTTGAATAATCTCATACCTAGTGTCTTATTATACGTTTGAAGCACTGTATGCAGTTATATTAAAAGTATTAAGTATAGAATCAATGTAAAACTACTTTTTTCTTTGCAATTCATTTATACTTTGTTTAATAATATGTTTTCCCTCAATATTTTATTACCCAGAATATTGAGATTAGTTTTAACATTTCCCGAAATTTTCAGCTTGGAACAAAAAAACTTAAAATGTTATTTGACCTGCTTACAAAACAAATTGTGTCTTTTGAATGCAAACAATTACTGGTTCATAAATTTAAGTGTTCTCAAACTACTATTTCAGTATTCCCCGAATAAAGTTCATATTCTTCAGTAATTTCTTCGCAGTATAGACGTGCGAAGTAGTAACTTAAGGCAGGTTTCTGAAACATTTTTGGTTCGCACAAAATGTTTTCTATATGGAGTTTGACGTTTCTCTCATAGAGCGAGAGAAATTATTTTGTGCGAACAACTCTCAGTGTAAATTAAATTAATTTTAACTTTGGTCCTAACCATTTTAGAAAAGGTTGCCACACCATATGAAATTTATACAATACACCAATATTTGCAGAAGTTCATCGAAAGTCCCAGGGTCCATACGAAGAAAATTTATAAATGAATCTACGTCATTTAAACGCATTTCGGAAACTAGTGAGTGAAAATAGCCTTTGGCTTCTCTTTGTTTCAAAAATGGTCTTACAGCCGTCCTCTTGTTTATCTTTGATTTTCGTTTTTCATAAATATATTTTGCAAGTAATTTTACTTTGGTCACTCCAATGGCGAACAAGAGTAGCAAATGATTTATATCCATTTTATCCATCGCAGAAAAGATGTTTTTTCTTACCAAATAGTTCACCACAAATACTGTTTATTTTTTGTTATAAATATTAAATTTTTTATTTCTTTATATTGATGCAAATTTAATTAACTTTCTTAAGTTTATGCACATATGTATTTACGTCATTTTCAATTAAATATGGCAGCAATGGGTGAATCATGTTGCAGAAAAATATCAGTAAACAAGAAATTTCTCCGAACCAAAAATGTTTCAGATACTTGTGGGTGAACCCGCCTTTACTGTTACAATGGATATAAAGCCGAAAGTCCATACCATCCGTTTCATGCGCCTTGCATTACATGCGATATTTGCATTCTATGCCGTTTTTATTGCATGTTACACACAATGCGTTTTATGCGACTGGTTTTTTGTTTTGATCAGCTGTTGTGGTAAACAACAAACAAGCGAACAAGAACATTTTTGGGAAAAATAGAAAATCAAATTGTAATTTTAAACGAATTTATGGCATTAATTACAAATTTATGAGTTTATATGTATATGTGATATTTTGTGCTGTTAAGGCCTACGAAAATCCTCAAAAGAACACAAGACGAGTGTTTTTTCCTTCATTTTTCTTGTTTACAAATTAATAAATTCAAAATAGATGACACTCATAAAACACACACATAAAAAAAATCCTAAATACAAGTTAACACTTTTTAAGTTTTTCTTTTTTAATTTTTGCGCATGAGGTGCGACTTTTTATTTAAAAGTTCAAAACAAGTTAACAAGTTCATTGCAATAAACACACTTATGCGAATCAGCATAATTGATAAAAATAATAATTCAGGTTCATTGCACAACACGCTTGTTTTTCTGATAAGTATTTGGGTGATATCCCAGCAAATGTTTTTATGGTTAATACCTCCCCCTTTAGTTGCGACCGTCCTCGGTCGCATTATTCAAAAGTAAGGAATCTCCGATAATCTTGTTATTTGTGGCGGATTCGTCAGCTGTGTTGTGTGCCACTCAGGAAGGGGTACTTGTACTGATGGTACCGACGTAATGACTTCGTTCAATTTGACTTGGTAGTGTGTTTTTCTTACCACAATAATTACAGTTAAAATGGCGGAAATTGTGAAAAGCCCAATATTTATCATAAAGTTCCATTTATTCTTGACGTCCAATAGATCGATAGATTTAGTGTTACTTAAATTGAGTTCGTTTACTGTTTCCAAGGTAAGTACTTCCTCGATAGCAGTTCCACGTGATCTAGGCTGTAAGATGGCCGATAACGGTTGCAATTCAGTCATCTGGAAATAATTGTACGCCTTGTTTGCTACTGTTATTGTAGCGTTTTGATATTGGAGAAGATAAGTTCCACTAAGCTTACGTGATTCATTATTTATATAAACGGTGTCATTAAATTGATTTAGCAGGAGTAACCCAGGAGCAATTTCTTCGAATGTAGGTGTGCTGTTGCTGTTCACTAACGTGCAATTTGATGCTTGACTTCTCAATAATTTTGTTACACAAGTGTCATTGTCTATATTTACTAGATCATCAATGTTACAAATGGTTAGTTTATTATGTGATCTACAAGTGTTTTTAATGCCAAAGGTTGAGTTACCACAAATTAATACTTCTTTATAAAGCATTTTGTTAACAAATTTTCCAGATTTTGTGGGTCTTATAAGTAACTTAGAACAAAATTGAACATCGGTTGTTGGAATGCTGACAATATAAATTAATGTACTATTGCTAGAAGCTATTCGAGCCTCGGAAAATTCAAAGGCTTCTTCAAGATTTACAAATGGAATTGAGTCTTTTTCAAAAATTTGTTTTACAATATTTACTTCGGTATTAGATAAAATAAATGAATTCACTATTCCGACCTTTGCCCAATGAATGGCATACTGAATATTTAACAATTCTTCCTTTAACATATCTATTTTATACTTAAGAGTAGTTATTACAGTTTCATTAGGAATTTCATTAGATCTAATAAATTTTACAATCTGATTAGTTGTTTTAGCAAGGTCGTTCATATTTTCCATAGTAAGTTTATTTATGACAACTTGTTGGTTATTATTTCCTAACGCATTATTTTTTTTTTTATTATTTTTTTTTGAAGTCGCCGTAGTCTAGTAGGTAGTGTGTTGGCTTATTAGACGCAAAAGCCCGGGTTCGAGCCCCAGGCCAGGCATCAAAGACAAAATACAAAAAGTATTGTTTCGGCGACTTCCTCTCAGTAGATTTCTGGCAAAAACTCTGAGAGTAAATAAAAATTGTCATGAAAAGTTTCTCAATAAATAAAAATCTGTCGTTCGGAGTCGACTTTAAACTGTAGGTCCCACCACTCATGTATAAAATTAACACACACAACATAAGTGGTGTGAGAAACTAACACGTTGTACAATGGGTCAATTCGACCTCCGGGTTCTGTACTTGTCTTAATTGACAAGTACGCGTCCTCTAACCTAACTTAACCTAACCTATTTATTTTTTGTTTAATAATTTCAAAATCTGCATGGTCTGGATTTCCAGCGATCCATTTCCACGCTGAACCTATGAAATCTAGTGATCTCTTAGTTCTAGGCTTAATTCTATTTAGATGCTTTTGGAGCTGATGAGTTTCATGATATAGGAAGGGATATAAAGAAAGGGAATGGGATATGTTATAGTTTAAAGTCAATTGTATCTTATTTATCAAATTCTGATAGTTATCTGGCTCAATAACATGCACCAGTTTAAAATTTCCAGTCTGTACTTTAGCATAGCCGGTATTGATAGAGATGATTTGGGAGTTGGAATAGTCAAGTATTTTTCCTTCAGCGTTTGTCACAACAAGAATGGTCCTGAAATATAGGAGATTGTTAGTTTCTAATATTATGAACGATTCGGCCCGATTCTGTTACAATGGTAGTTTTTCGATTTTATTTGACGGTTTCTTCAGAATAGTTCTTACTTAGTTTAGTCCCTAGCCGCTTGTTAATTTTAACGTAAACTCTCTGTCCTGGTTCATAATTCTTTTGAGGTGATTTTGATTTATTGTGAAATTCAATATCTTTTGCTTGTTCCTGCTTTAATCTTTCAACAATTTCTAGCCTATCTTCCTCAAGCTTTTTAGGATTGTCTAAATAACGTCTGCCAAAAAATGCGTCTACTGGTTTCCTAAGTATGGTTGAATGCACGGAGTTATTGTACTCGAACAAAGATCTATGAAGAAGTTCTGAGAAGGAATTATGGACATTTTCCACTCTAAGATACCTCATTATCTCTGTCAATGTTGAGTGAAATCTCTCAATCTGTCCTTTAACAGAACTAGCATATGGAGGGATCTTGAAAATTTTGACATTATATTGGTTCTCCAACATGAAAGTAATTGCCATAGAATTTAGGGATCTTTCATTGTCCATTAACACAACTTCTGGCATGCCGAAAGCCAAAAGTATTTCTCTCAACGGTTCTTTTATGTCTTCTACCGCCCTGGATTTTAACATTCTAACCTGCGCATATTTCGAAAACTTATCAATAGCTGTCAAGACAGACTTTTTCTCTGTGATAAAAATATCAACATGAACAATTTGCCCTGGGTATTGGGGAATTGGTGTTTCTTGCAAAGAAATTTTGTTAGGATGGCGGTCATACTTATTTCTCTGCAAACCTTACATTGTTTTGTCAATCGTTTGATTTTCGCGTTCATTTGAGGGAAAAAACACCTGGTTATAAGTTGAAACTTATTCTCATGACTATTTCTGTGAGCTCTCTCGTGTTCCTTTATAATTTCATTCTCTTGATCTTCCTCATTTTCCTCAGTTACCATAGTTCTGGTGTATTTGGCCTTGTAATGACTAAATTTTTCTCTAAAGATTTCCTGGAGTTTACCGAGAATTTCATCAGTAGTTTTGATACAGGTGGTGACTGAAGGGTTAAGATATTTTTTTAAAATGGAAGTAAAATTTTTTGTCGATGGATTGGGTTCTGATATTGTATGCCTTTGATACGTCGGAAAAATGATTTCAAATTTTTAAGAGGGTGTATCTAATGAAGTTAATATAATTTGATTCTTGAAAGCATTTATTGGAGCATCGGTATATTGAATCAGATCATGTGATGAACTTTCATCGCTATGCTGGGTCACTGTCATAGAATTCACATGTGATATTTCTTGTGGAATCCTTGATAAAGCATCTGCGACAACGTTCGTCCTTCCAGGTTTGTAAAGTAATTGATAGTTGTAGTCTTCTAAAAATGCTTTCCATCTTTTTAATTTATAATTTGAATTCTTATTGTTCAAGGAATAAGTTAATGGCATATGGTCCGTGAAAATTTTCAACTTTGTTGACCCATAGGTAATTTCTCAATGATTTGAGGGCCCACACTATAGCAAGTAACTCTTTCTCATTAGTCGCATAGTGTTCCTCGGATTTACTAAGGGTTCTTGATAGGAAAATAATAGGTCTATCCTCTTGTGACAACACAGCGCCAAGAGCATGATTGGATGCGTCTGTCGTTAAATGGAATTCCTTATTGAAATCCGGGTAAGCCAACAAGACGTCTTCAGACATTAATACATTTTTTAGCTTGTTAAAAGCACTTATTGCTTCTTCGTTAAGATCTATTTTCATATTTTTAGAAGAATGCTTGGATACTCTTCCCCTCTCCCCACTCAAGAGTACAGTCAGGGGTTTCGCTAATTTTGCGTAATCCCTGACGAAACGTCAGTAAAAGTTTGAAAGACCTAGGAAAGATCTAAGATCCTTGAGGTTTTTTGGAACAGGAAAGGCCCTTATTGCTTTTACTCTATCTGGATGGGTTTTAGTTCCCGCACTTGATATTATAAATACTAAAAATTCGACTTCCGTTTTCAGAAAGTCACATTTGTCTAACTGAACTTTTAGGTTTGCGTTTTCTAAAGTTTTGAAAACAGTTTGAAGATTTTTTAAATGCGTATCTTCATCTTCTGCAATGATGATTATATCGTCTATGTAAACGAAACATATTTTGCCAATATGTTCTCGCAAGACATCATCTAGCGCTCTTTGAAAGATAGATGGCGCATTTTTCAGCCCGAATGGTAGTCTCGTAAACTCATATTTTCCGTTGTTTACCGAGAACGCGGTCTTCTTTATATCACTTTCCCTTAGAGGAATTTGGTGAAATCCGCTCTTTAAGTCGATCACGGAAAACCATTTACTTTTTGAAAGCTGAGGTAAAATGTCATTAATATTTGGTATCGTAACATCATTTAGTTTTCGATAATCTATAACCAAACGATACTTCTTTTTCCCAGAGGCATCTTCTTTTTTCGGCACAATCCATACGGGTGAATAATATGCCGATCGAGAAGGTCTAATTATGCCGTTGTCTAGTAAGTCTTTAATTTGCGCTTCGACTTCCTGCTTTAGGTGCATTGGATAAGGATAGTATTTTGAGTATACTGCGTTTTCATCCTTAGTGTGTACCTCAGCAACAACAGTTGTTGTGAATGTTAGCTTCTCATTTGGGTCACAAAAAAGTTTTTCGAATTTTTTTACTATTTGATTAAGTTGAAATTTTTGTTTCGGACTCATGTGGCTATTTCGGACATCAATTGTATTTACGGATTGCGAATCTTGTTGCTTTAGTCTAACCTTATACTTGTTATTTATTAGCATATAATCTTCAGCAGTGTAAATTATCGTAGAAAATTTCCTTAAACCATCGTTCCCTAGTATCCCGTGAAAGGATTCCAACAATGGTAGGAGAAATAATTTAATATTATTTGTATTGTTGTTAAACAGATTAATAAATGTATGGTGGGTTATTTTTGTAGTCGCTCCGACTGATTTCGCGAAGAAAATCTCTTCGTTCGGGATAGGATTTTTTACTAACGATGGCTGTATATAACTTTTGGTAGATCCAGTATCAATAAGAAATTTTAAAATTTTACCCGTACTGGTCCCACACTCGAAGTAGGGTAAGCACGAGTTTTTTAATCTAAAAAAATAATATCGACAAATTCTTGGGTGAGCACCTCATTGTCAATATCTTCGCCAAAAGCATCATATTGATTCTCTAAGTAATCATTAAATGCTGGCAAACGCTCTTGCTCTTCACAGTTTTCTATTTGTTTCTCATATTCTTGTTGAGTTAAATTGTCCTCTTCTTTGATTCCTATATGAAAGTTTCTTTGCATTTTGTTTTGCCTTTGCATTTCATCATTTGCAATACTAAGTCTTTTTCCAAAAAACTTGTCGTTTTGGCTGGGTCTATTCATGTAATTTACATGCTTAGACCTCATTGATTGGTCAATATCCATCGGCTCGGGGCGAGGCTGGGGTTTCGGTGCCGTTGGCCTAGGAGGATGAAACTGTGTTGTTATAAGGAGCTGCCGTTGAGGCATAACGTTATGTGAATATTGTTGTTGGGATGGTAAACGTAGTTGAGGCGTTGGATACAAATATTGTTGTTGGGCCTGATTGCGCCGTTGATGCGTTGGGTTGTAGAAATATTGTGGTTGGGACTGAGTATGCCGCTGAGGCAGTTGATTATAAAAATATTCCTGATTACCTCTAGGTAAGGAATGATTACCTCTGCGTGGAGAGACTTGTATTGGTTTTCCTGATTTACTTTGATTTTGATGCGCAGTTGCGTAATTTGTCCTAAATTGCTGATTTTGTAATTTCAAACACAACTGTAGTGCCTAAGGTAACTCCGTAGGCTCTTTTATTCCTAGAAGTTTATGTAGATCGCCCTAGAGACCTCGTACAAACGTATCTAGGGCTTTATCCATGTATGTTTGCGTTAGTATCTCTCGTGTCCAATCTCTAAACACGATAGCTTGTTCATTATGAGAGATAAATGGGAGTAAACTTCCTGATAGAAGTCCTGAATGCTATTATTGCCCTGAATCAATGACATCATTTGGTATTCAAGAGTAGTAAGGTCGCGTTTATCGGCGTAGTGTAAAGTGAGGCATCTGGAGATACACTCCCAAATAAGCGGTGTGTTATACGCCGCGTCCGCACTTCCTATTATTTTGTTTCTTATTGTATTTAAAATGCCAAAATATTTCGGTGTCCCTTTGCAAGGTTCGTGGAGTCTCAATATACGTTCTACACTTTTCTTCCAGGAACTGTATTCAGAAGGATTTCCCGAAAATTCGCGAAGGCATCTAATAGTGTCCGGAATCTTATCTAAGTCTGCAAGATTATCCCTAAACCTTTCTTCTATACCCTGATCTACTCCCGAGATTTCTGAATTCGGATTCAAAATTCGTCTAACTGCCAGTTGACATTGCTGTTCGCAGATTTGAGCGATAGTATTCATATCAATGTTAATGTTATTGACTGTATGGGATGAATTTTGGGATGGATTTGGTGGTGGGACGTTTAGGATAGGAGGTCTGATTAAATCATTTTCATTAGCCATACTTAAATCAAAAAAACACGACTTTCACTTAAATAATAAAAAAAAATTATATTTATAAAATTTATTCCCAACTATTGGAGGGTCCCTAAGGAATCGCAATAGCGATTTTTTTGAGTATCCTTATTTTCTACTTGTTTTGTTTTTTCTTGCAAATTTAACTTTTATTTTAATTATTTCTTTTGCTTTGCAATTATTAATTTTAAATTAAATTTTTGATTCTTTTTCTTTTTAGTATTTTCTTAGTTAATTACTTTAATTAATTTTCACTAATTTGCTTAAAAAACACACTTTTATATTCACACTATTTCTTATTTATCTAAACTTACCTAATTACTACAATTTGCAATTATTAATTTTAAATTTAATTTTTGATTATTTTTCTTTTTTTTTAATATTTTCTTAGTTAATTACTTTAATTAATTTTCCTTAATTTTCTTAAAAAAAACACGCTTCAATTTTCAGTTAACACTTTTTAAGTTTTTCTTCTTTAATTTTTGCGCAGCTTATGAGGTGCGCCTTTTTATTTAAAAGTTCAAAACTTAATTAATTTACATTTTTTCACTTAAACTCTAAAGTAATACTTTTTGCCATAAAGAAGTATTAACTAAGCATAAATTGAAATTAAAACAATAACTCTTGCGTAACAAGTTCATTACAATAAACACACTTATGCGAGTCAGCATAATTGATAAAAATAATAATTCAGGTTCATTGCACTAAATAAACACACTTATGCGAGTCAGATAATTGATAAAAATAATAATTCAGGTTCATTGCACAACACGCTTAGCATTGTTTTTTTGGTAAGTATTTGGGTGATATCTCAGCAAATGTTTTTATGGTTAATATACATATAAACAATCATCATATACATATTTTGTTCATGAAAGAAATGTGTTAAAAATGTATTTTAATGTATTTTCCTCTTAAATTAGTAATAAACTTTATTATGAAATATGTTTTTATTAATATTTTTGTAATACAAACAGAAAAATGCGAAAATAGTAATGCACAATTTAAACATATTTATAGAAACCATTCACAATAGTATATAATTTGGCATGCCAAGTTTAAAAAACTGCTGACTTTCCAATACTGCATAGGAAAGTAGAAAGTAAACCTACTTGATGCATTCTATACGTCTATGCATTTTCTTATGTAACTTGTTACAATCAACTACACTGATTCTACTTTTGTCGGTATATGCATGTAACGCAAGGCCGCATGAAACGGATGGTATGGACTTTCGGCTTAAATGAGAGAATGAGTGTAACAGATGTTGTATGGTTTTCCCTTTGCACACTCATCATACTCTTCAAAACAGTTGTTTATTGTTTTGAGTAGAGTATGTCATAGGCTATTTTTTCCATCTCGAATAACTGCTGTAACCATAAGTATTTTAAAAATATTGGTGGTGAAGCAAGTATACAAGAGGACTTTGGTGCGTTAAGTATCACAGCCACGATCAAACTAAACTGATCAATCTGCCATTTTTGTGATTGTTTGGTAAAACTGTACTCACACGTACAGATTGAGAAGAGTTTGAAGAATATCAAAATACTTTTGATTTTCGCTACCTGCTCCGCAGAAAATTTAAGCAAATTTGATGTGTGTTTTTTCTTTTACTTCAAATTTCATTTTTCTGCAGATTTCGTAGGAGTAACATCACTCTTGTTTCGCGTACAGATTGAGAAGAGTTTGAAGAATATCAAAATACTTTTGATTTTCGCTACCTGCTCCGCAGAAAATTTAAGCAAATTTGATGTGTGTTTTTTCTTTTACTTCAAATTTCATTTTTCTGCAGATTTCGTAGGAGTAACATCACTCTTGTTTCGCGGGTGTTTCGAAAGTGTGTAGCAATAAAATGATAATACAAATAAAAAACTAGATGTTTTGTTATATTTTATGTAGTTGAATTTTTATTTATGATATTGTTCCTTTATTTTTATGAACTTTGTTTTGTTTAATAAAAATTATTTTAATTATAAGCCGAAAAAATTAAGTCCATTAATAATTTGTTTTAATTGCTTTTATATCATACTTTCTATAACAATGCGATCAATTGTTTGTTCCGAAATAGCGCTGACAAATTTTAAATATGAAAAGGAATTGCCTGTAGCAAGAAAACGCAATGTTATAGATAAACGTTGAATCGGAGAGATGGCGTCACACAATTGAGTATCTTGTTTTTGAATTTTCGGGCCAACCAAATTTAAAAGTTTCTCATACATATGTGCCTTCATCCATCCGTAAAAAGTTACGAAAATCATTTGGAGAACTCAATTTGAGTTCACTGAGAAGATTTTCGTGCGTAAATTCATATCCTTTCTTCAACCATAAATGAAACAATCATCTCTCATATTAAAAGAAAAAAA
This sequence comes from Sarcophaga subvicina, assembly GCA_936449025.2. Taxonomy (NCBI): domain Eukaryota; kingdom Metazoa; phylum Arthropoda; class Insecta; order Diptera; family Sarcophagidae; genus Sarcophaga; species Sarcophaga subvicina. Next base: position 10,516,520 of record OW388085.2, read on the forward strand.
ACTCGAAATAAAAAAAACAAAAACAAAGTAATCTCCCAACCAAAAACCATATGTTCTTTCAAAAAACCTAAAAAAAAATATTTTCAAAAAAAGAAAACCATAAAAGAATTTTTTCCGATGACAACCATATGAAAACTCCACGACATTTTTAAAATGAAATTTGAAGGCTTAAATTTGATGTGTTGCTGTGCTAAGCCAAACAAATATTACCAACACATATGCAAAATTTGATCAGTTAAATTTGATCGTGGCCACGATACTTTAAGTAAATATTAACATTAGAAAAATTAATAATAGTGAAATAAAAGAAAAAATTATGTTAAATATATACAAAATTATTGAAAAAAGAAAATATATGAAAAAAGAAAAGTTTTGCGTGTATTAAAGATGAAAATGATATTAAACTCGTTAATTTTGTTGCATGTAAAATTTGCAAAAATGTATACAAATATAATAAAAATTCTGTATCAAATTTAAATAAGCATGTGTTATGAATTGTTAAAAATGAAAAAGAAAATGAATTAGTTGAACCAACCCAAGAGGCTAAAAAGCTTGTACAGATGCTATAACTGAATGGGTGCTTGGAGACATCATACTCTCTGGTAGAAGATAGTGGACTAAAAGAGTATACAAAGTTAATGCTACCCTTGGGTAATAAATTTGGACCAAATCTTAATATAGAAACTCTAATACCACGTTCATCAACTACACAAAGAAACGTTGAGAATAGTTACTCTATTCACTTCGAAAAATTTAAAACAGAGATCTCATCTGTAAGAGAAATTGGATATGCCCAGCATTTGATATACGGACAGAAAAATTTCCAAAAATATCCTATCTAGCCTTAACAGTTCATTTTGTTATGGATGGCGAGTGTCAAAACAAACTGTTAGGAATAAAATCCATGAAAGGAATTTTAAATACAAGTGAGTAATTATTCCTTTACGTTGACAAAATGTCCATCATAAATATATTTTATTATATTAAATTATTTATTTATTAAATATGCACAAATATAAATAATAAATTAGAGACCTTACTCAGTGAGTTCAGTTTGTCCCTAAATGATCCAGCAACAATAGTAACAGACAGGGAAAGCAACATTAAAGCAGCTTTATCATGAAAATATCAATTGTATTAGCCACCTTCATAACACAATAGAAAAATGTTTTAAAGCCTCAGAACAGATTGACGAAATCGTTACAAAGTCGTCCAAATTAGTTGAATTTATTAAGAGATCTGCCCTAAGTTCCGACTTAATAACATCACTAAAAAGTTTCCCAACCACAAGATGGAATACTGTTTATTATACGATATCATCTATAAAATCTAACTTTACTGATATCCAAAAAATACTAAATGATGAAAATCTAATTCAGAAATATAATTTTATAAAAGAATATCGTTTAGATCCACTAAGGGCAATTCTTAAACCCTTCATGGATGCCTCTACAGAACTTGAAGGCAGTTCTTATCCCACAATTCATTTAGTCCATCCACATGTCCGTAATTTAAAAACAATATGTAATACCACCACAAATGATGAACCCAGCTTTATATCAGAATTTAAAAAAGAATTACACGGCACTTTAATTTCGTTAGTAGATAGAAAAATCTAAATTTATCATAAATTAACCATATTTTATTTCCACCTGCTAATCAGCTTATGCAATTTAGTTTAGAAGAAGAAACAGACGTTGTAACCAAGTGCAAAACTTTATTGCTTCCTTATTTAAATCATACAGTTTGTAATCAGAACATTGAAATAACCTCATCAAAAATGTATACATTGTTTGAAAATTATGTACAGCCAACAGAGGGAGCTATTTCTAACTAGTCCATAATTGCAAATGAAATCAGTAAATATAAAAGTACTAATACACCCCTAACAAATGATTTTAATATTTTGAAATGGTGGGATGATAGGAAAAATGATTTTCCACTCTTGTATAAACTAAGCTGCCGAATATTCGCCATACCAGCAACTAATGCCCCTTCAGAAAGGATATTTTCCATTGCCCGGGCACTTATAACAGATAAGCGGTCAAAACTCGGATCTAATGGAAAATCATTTAATGAACTTTTATTCGTAAATGTAAATTCAAAAAACTAGAAAAATTACTTTTTTAATATACATGTGTATTTATAGACATGTATTAATTTTAACTAAATTCTTATTTCTATTTTGATTGTCCTTCAAGGATTAAAGTTTCCTATATATAATACCTAGTATGTTTAAGTTTAAAGGACTGAATTTATTTTTTTTATCTGAAAAGTCGTTAAATTTGCCTGTTTATATAATACCTAGCATATTTCTGTTTAAAATACTGAATTTATAGTATATAATACGTTTATGTTTAAAAGACTGAACTTTTTTGTTACTTGAGAATTTTGACTGCTTATTTTTTTAAACTTGAGAAATCGTTAAATTATATAATACCTAGTATGTTTAAGTTTGAAGACTGAGTTTTTTGTTACCTGAAAAATTGCTAAGTTTACCTGACTTAATAAAAAAGATACTCAAAAATTATTATTTTTATATTTATTTATTTCTTATTTATGTTATTGTGGACAACCTGTTGTATTACAATATGAAAAATTAAAACAGACGTAAAAATTGAATCACAATACTAATTATAATAATAACACGGTGCAACAGTCAAAATGCACCCGAGAAACTACATAGTCTAAGTTATTCACTAGGTTGAGTAGAACTCAAAAATACTTTTTTTATTTTTCTCGAACCCTCCGAACTTGTTTTATTTGACAAAAACGGTTTTTTTGATCTTTTCACACAAAATTATTGATTACACAAATATGTTTGAACCTATTTTAAAAATCCAAAGTTTTTTAGAAAGGGGAGAGATTAATCTTTAAAACCGCATACATAAATATTGTGTTCAATCTTATATGTTTTGAGTTTTGATGGGGTAAACTTGGAATATATTATTTTTTTCTTATTTTTTCAAGTTTAGCCATTCTTAATTGCAAAATTTAATTAAAAAAATATAAAATAAGTGATGACATTCTGAAAGTGCATTATCTTGTGAAGTGATTGACACTTTGTTTGATGAAATCGGACAATAATTTCCGTAGTTATAATTTAAATAGTGTAACAGTCGTCTTATATTTTTTATATATGTAATCTTATCAAATGAACTTTCAGTTCAAAGATTTTCAAAAATTTTGATGGATCTTGATCTTCTGGTGGTCGCTCAAACGTAAAATTGACACATTTTGCGATAAACAATCAAGATCCCTTAAAAACTCTGAAAAATTTTTGAACTAAAAGTTCTTTGGAATAAATATATACATATATGAAAAATATAACTCGACTGTTAGGCTCTTCATATAATAACTGCGGTAATTTTTGTCCGATTTGATCAAAGAAGTGTCAATCTCTACACAAGATAATGTACTTTGAGAATGTTATCACTTATTTCATATTTTTTAATTAAACTTTGCTACTATGAACTGACAAACTTGAAAAAATATTGAAAAATTCACATTTATCAAGTTTACCTCATCAAACTCCATAGCACATTGTTTTAAATCTCTCTCCTTTCTAATAAGGTTTAAATTTTGGACATGAGCTCAGAAATGTTTGAGTAATCAATAAACGTGTGCGTAAAGGCCAAAAAACAGTTTTTGTCAAATAAAACAAGTTTGGAGGGTTCGAGAAAAATAAAAAAAGGATTTTTGAGTTCTATTGAATTAACTGAACAACTTAGACTAAGTAGTTACTCGGGTGTATTTATTTTTTTGTATTTTGTCGCATAGTGTAATTATAAATACAATAAATTACTTATTGTATTCCACCATCAACTACAAGTATTTTCTTGTGGGAAATATAGTAAAACCAATATCCCTGTCGTACACTCAGTTGACTTTAAATTAACTTAAAACCAACTATTTCTCAAGCAGTAGTGGTTGACACTTGGATTACTTCTATATGGAAATGACTAACTATTTTAACATTGCGATGTCCTAGGAAGTAGTCAATTGTCCGACTCTGCATTACTTTTAATTAACTTAAAAGTTAGTTACTTAGCAGTTAACTTAAAGTAAACATATTTGTAGCTAGCTATAAACTTACTACTTTTAATTAACTTTAAGCTAGTTTTTTTTAAATTGACCATAAGTTAGCTAAATTTCAGTGAATGAAAAGTCAGTTCTTTACACGTTGGCTTTAAACTCACAATAATAAGCTATCATATTAATTATTCGAAGTGAAACAGTTATTTAAAATTTATATTTTAATAGAAAACTAAAGTTTATTCATGTAAAAACAAAATAAATAAATTAATAAAATAAATAAATAAAAAAAAATTTAATTAATAATAACTAAAATACATCACAAGCAATAATTTATACATTTGTTGATTGGTTAAATAAAGATCTTTTTCTAAACTAATTTATACATATGAAAAAAAATTAATAAATTCACGATTTAAAAAAATATTTTGCACATTTGTTGATAAAAAAGATAAAAAGAGTTTCTAAATATAACATTTGCAAATATTTTAATTTTTTGGATTTGTGTTTTTATTTTTAATGCACTTAGCACGAATACAACGTTTTTTTTTATTATTTTTAATGCGTAACGCCAGTTTCTACATCCTGAGAGCCGAGTGATCGACAGGCATCTGTTTAAAAAATATGCATAAATTTACATGTTTTAAGACTTGGTTAAAACTGATATTTTCAAATTAGCACTTACCTGTTAAGGCGTCATAAAAAGCAGCAAAGTCTTTTAAACGCCTTTTACCATGAACACCGTCCAAGTTTATGTCCATGTACAAATTTGGTGACATAATTTCCGTAAGCTTTTTTTGCAAGCGGCCCTTTAATATTGTTTCACTTCACTTCAAATAAAAACACTTCAAACCTTTCGAATTTATGTATTTTTTAATTTAGTGTATTTTTTTTAATTATTTTACGCAAACAATAAATTTTTAACCAAAAATATAAAGGAACAGATGACACGCGGTTTTGTTTATTAATCAAACGTCTAAGACGTTAGTTATCTATATCCAACGGAGTCAAGAATTGGAGTGTTTGTATACACTTTGGTTAATGTAAACTTTGCATTGCGTAGTAGTTGGCTTTAAGTTAGTCTATACAAGCAAACTTAAAGTTATTTTTTTTTGTGGTTAGCTACCAACTTATAACTGAAACACATAACCACTCATCTATACGCACTCAGTTTAGTATACACACAGACACATGTGCTCCCGAAGTCACACGGGGACCCAGCAAATTACAACTTTCTTCAACACACCGAGGTGCAGAAGACCAGCCGGCATTCCATGTGGCAATTTGCTCTTAGGTGCGGTATTTAGATACAAGAATTCTCCGCTTATAAGCACTGTCCTGCAAGCATTTTTGAAAGTGCTTATATCATTGGAATATTGTATATAGTAAACATATAATTTGTATCCGCTTAAATAATATTTGACAATTTATTATAATAATAGTTATATACTTTTTAAAACTATTTATTATTCAGTTTGTTGAATTATTAGAAAGTCGAGATCTTAGTTTGATTATGGCCTGCAATGACAGTTTTTTTTACCAGTCCTATCAAAGAATCAATTTTTTTTAATTCAATTTGTCACGATTTAAAATAGTTTCAGAAGTTGTTTTCTAAAAAAAACCTCTTTAGTGTTAGTTCTTCTAATTCGTTATTTTTTCGCTTTGAAAAAATTTGTACTCTCATTAAAAATGTTAGAAAACTTTTCATATTTTATTTAAGGTATTTAAATTGGTACCTGTTCGGTTTTCAAATTAATTTGTTAGAGATTAAAACATTTTTCCCCAAGAGAAGTTTTGTTTTCATAAAATTTAATGAAATAAAGTATTAACTATCACATATGCTGTTTAAATTTTATTATTATTATATTATGTGTGGAAATAGAAATAAGCTATAAATAAGGGAGACAATAAACATTTTTAACATCTACTACAAAAACAAATATAAGCAAAGAAAAAATTCAAAAAATAAGCTCAAGCTATAGTCCATACAGCTTAGATAACGCAAAGAGTTTTTAGAATTTAAATTGTTTTCGTTTAAATCGAACGAATAGCCAGATTAAAAATGCACAAATCTTATGAAATGTTCTGCTTATGAGAAAATACAAGACATGTTTTCCACATAAGAAGCCTTTTATATTAGACAAGGATGTTTAACTGCGTTTAAATTATGTTACAAAATATTATAATAAGTCAGATGACTTCCGATAAGTATATTACAGGCAATAGCAGTATATTTACAGACAAGGGCAATATTTTTGGATCAGATGGCAGATGATTTGCGTCACGGAGCGAAAACACTGCATTGTAGTTGAATAACTTAAAGCAACCATAAATTATGGAGGTGGTTTAGTAGTGGTGTGAGGTGCAATGACCAAGTGTCTGCGATCTTATGTTTGTGAAAATAATAGTGTAAAAATTTCATTATTTAAATATTTACAAGGAAAATTTAAAAAAAGCGTTATAAAGTTGACCATACAAAACTTTTTTCAATTTCTTCACGATAATGATTTAAATCACACCCAAGATTCTGGACGAATGATTTTTATATAAAATTGGAGAAGTACTACCTGACCCACCCAGATCACAAGTCCAATCTCTATGAAATAGTTTTGGGGTATTTTTCAAAAATTTGACAGCTAAAAAATAATATTGTTGCAGAAGTCTAGAATGTTGGGACAGAAATAAAACAAAATCTGGCTATTTATGAAAAAATCATTTAGAAAAAGTATTTGCCGCCAAAGGACATCAAACCCAATATTGAAAATAAATTTCAAATAAATAAATTTGAATGTTCATTGTTCATACCGATTTTTTATTTAAAAGGTAAATAAAATTTTTTAAACAAAGCTTTTATAAATATCTAATTATTATAAACATAAAATTATTTAACTTTCTTCAATTGAATTGAAATATTCTGAAAATAGTTTTCGCCTGCCTGGTGTATGGATAATTGTTCGAGTGTAGTATCTCTGTTTGCTTAACATACATTGTTGGTCATTTTCTTAAGTAAATTTGTTTACAATGGCACGCGACTTATATTAAATAAAACTTCAGTTTTATTTATTCTAGTTTTTACTCTTAAGAGTACTAACTTTATTTACTTGAATCTTAAGACTAATTTCTTATAAATATTCTACTTATAACTAGAGCTAAACAACGCAAACAAAAATGCTTACGTTGCTGTCTGGCAAAATGTGGGAACGAAAACAAATTTGTAATTTAAACCTATAGAGTTCCCTACACTTTACCAGCCAATACTAGCAATTTAGGGAATGCGAATGTAACTCCTCCACCCCTTGTACGAAATACTCTTGGATTTCGTATTATAATTTATTTTTATATTTATACTTTTGACATGAACGTCAAAATAATGAAATAAAAAAATTAAAACAAATATTTTAAATTATAAAAAAAACATATATATATAATATATTTGTATATTTATACTTTTGACATGAACATTTCTTTATTAAAAAAATAGTAAAATGAAAAATTAAAAATAATATTTTAAATTGTAAAAAAAACACCGTAATAACAATAATATATTTTTATATTTATACTTCTGAATCATGTGGCTTTGCTGGCCTGTACCTTTTCATAATTCTATCAACAGTACCATTTGCAGTTTCTTTATTTCTTTGTTGTTCAATCTTTATTTTAATATTATTTCGTTTCACTATAAAAAGCAAAACGGCAAAAAATCGCAATGACAATAATAAAGAGTGTTATACTCAAACCATAAGAAACATTTTCATGAAATTTGAGTTTTTCAATTTCTTCTACATTCTCAAAGTGATCTATAACGATATTATTATATTTTGGTCTTACATCTGATTTGTTATACAAAAAGAGATTTTGGTAAAAATATTTTTCTTGAATTAAAAATTTTGTATTCGAAAATGTCTGATTGCGGAGTGTTATACTGCAATTATTAAACGTTGTTAAGAAATTTCCAGTTTGTTTCATTGATTCAGAAAAAGCATTTTTTAAAACTATTATGTAACATTATTAAAAATGAAATTACAGCTATTATGAAAAATACAATGTTTACTTATCTTTAATTTTCTTAAAGGCACATTTTCCTGATATGCCAGATTCATACCGTCAATTTCGTTCTCTGATTCTATTTCAAGGTTATCTTTATTTGGAATTGGTATGATAAGTTTAAGATCCGTTTTAACATAGCTGTCCGGTATCTGTACTGCTATCACCAAAGAGTCATCATCAAAAGTCAAAATTCCTACTTTAAGCATCTTCAACTTGTAAAAGTCAATTTTAAATTTTTCTATTTCCTGAGTCGAAAATATACTCGGATGTAAAACGTTACCCTTTGCTGAAACTATATTGTCCTGAACTTGGTCAATTTTGTGCTCCAAATTCTTTAGCTTTGCCAGTTGGTCCAAATAAATCAGTCTCTTCATGACCCTTCCAGTAGCATCATCAATCTTCACGAAGGACGTTTCCATTTCCCTCCTATCGTCCTCTATCGCAGTCTTAAGTCACTCGAGTGACTTATTAAGGGAATTATTAATTACTATTTGCTTATTTACTGCGGTAATGGAATTATGTGAATTTCGGTCGGCAACAGAAACATGATCAAAAATTTCCTGCCTATCCTCGCCATCCATTGTTCCGAACAACCATTTGTACACCTTTCCTCCCAAGTTAATTAAACCTCTTCGTTTTTTGTATGACATCGGCATTATAGTTTTAATTTTGGACTCTATTAATTCGATTTCATTCTGAAGAATTCTCTCTTCTTGTAATTTCCAGCCCTCAACATTTTTACTTATTTGGTACAATATGTTTTGTATTTCGGTAGTATTTACAATGTGGACAAGAGTAGTTGTCCACTTCCTTTATCTTAAGGAAACCAACATTTTCGCCCACCGCACTAATTTGAAGGGCTGCCTGATTCAGGTATATTTGTGCAATTAGTATGAGTATGACTGCCACGATCTGTAAATTTAAAAGGTCGTTTAATATTGTCAGTGTGAACATTCTATAAAGTCTTTTTAACAAACTTCGGTTCTTCTTTATGTCTTGAGCTCTTATAATTTTTTACAAATCCTTCCTTCCTATTCTCTACGTAGTCTTCTCTTGATTTATTCCTTTTTTGAATCACTCTGAACTTAACGTTTTTTAATCTTTCTTTTATTATGCTATGATCAATCAATTTATTGTGCATATCCAAAGGACTACATTTAATCAAAGAATATGGATATAAAGAATACGCATCATGTAGAAGTAAAATTTCTTATGGCGGGTCGTAATATTACGACCCGCTCTCACCAAAATATTTTTAAAAATCTTTTCTTGATGAGACATGTGTACATGTACATGTGTATGTATTCTTGTGTTTTTTGATTTAGTTGTCGATCAGACTGCGACAAGAATACATGTGCTGCGGATGCTTTATCATTTTATTTCAGAATAACACTCGAAGAATATTTTGTGTTAAAAATGTTCTATGTCATTAGCTGGGCGTATTTTATTTTGTCCCATAGTATATTTTTTTAATTGCTTTGGAATGCTCGTTTTTTTCTTTTAATAAAAAATGGTTTTTTATTCGTTTTATTTTTATTTATGTAAAAAACATGGCCTAATTTTTAAGCCAAAGATGGATAGCTTTATGTCCTTTTAATAAAAAATCATTGTTTTATTTTATTTTTATTTATCTAAAATTATTAAGCCAAAGATAGACAGCTTTACATATGTATGTTGATGAAATGAAAATAAAAATGGCGTATATTACTAACACTTTTATATGGCTGTAAATAAATAAATTCTCTCAACTTATTTTCTCTCTCTTCCTCACTAATCCATAACCAAAGGCATGTGTTAGCCTAGAGGAAAATTGTGAGTAATAATGTCAAGTCTACTTATTAACCCAATGATATGTATATGTGATAGGAAAATTTAGAAAAATTGTACTGCACTAAGACACTAAGACACCGTATTTAACTTGGCAAGTATTCTTCCAAAAATCGAAATCATTTCTCATTGATATTAGTGAATACTACTGTGATATTTCTTTGGGTGTATCATTGAAGTCTGAAAAAAGCGACATGAACTTTCTTCTTTAAAAACTGACAAGATTTTTACGCTCTTTTTAACGAACATTCTTGATGTTCGTGTCCTATGTGTGTAAAAAGCCGAAGATGTTCTTCCCCTGAGGGACATTGGTGCCGACGTCGGTTTTTAACACCAGAAAAATAAATAAAAAGTTGTATAACAACAAAAACGTACGATGAGAACAACGCATTGTTACGCTCTTGGTTTCTGTATCATTCCCTTCTATCTTTCCCCCCGCGTCATGAAATATTTTTGAAAAATATTCCAAAATATGTTAAAATGCACATTCTTTATACTTTATTTTCTTTGATTTAATTCTGCTATAATAGCCACTATTATAGAATTTTACTGCTTTATTCATTTGGGTGTTTATTGGCAGTTTTTCCTCCAAATTAAAGACTCTGATTTTCGCTGTGATTCAATATCTGAATTACCGTTATGACTATTCGGTTTTGTAAAATGATATTGAATTCCCTCTTGATCGAGAAAGTTCCTTACATTTGCGTTATTGAATTCGTTGTCTAGTAGAAATTTAGTAACATTGCCTTTAATGGTCAAAAATGCTCGAATTTTCCCAACTAGGGTTTGACTATTTCTGTCGAGCAATTGAAATGAAACTTCATGTTTTGAAAATTTTTCAATAAAGACTATGCATGAATGTTTACTGTTGACATAAGTACCAACATGAATTATTTCATTGGTGGTGGAAGGGGTGTCAGTTAATCTGAATTTATTTTTTATGGGACCTTCTGTCATATTTAGCCGCGGAACAATTTTCGCAATTATTGATTACTCTTTGAATAAATTCTTTTAAATTAGGATTATATATTTTATATTTTATTTTTTCGAAAGTTTGAATAATACCAGCATGGCCCGTTTCAAATTTATGAAACAATGCTATTTGCTTCTTTAAGTCGCTTTCCTCGACATTATCTCTGGCAAATCTAGAACATTTACAAAATTTTATTTCAGTGCTTCCAGAGAATTCTTTGATAATTATCCTTTGTAAGGTGTTGTACTCATGATCACTTAATTCGGAAAATATAGCAATTCTTCCTCTTGAAATTTCTCTTCAGAAAATGTTTACGACATTTCCATTTGCACAATCATTCCTATTAATAAATATTCGTTTTTTCCCGAAAACTTTCTGTATTGGAATATTTTTTTCTCTACCAACATAATTTGTGTTTTAAAACGGTTTACCACAGTATCTAAAATTGGTATGTGATCATTAGCTTCTTCTTCTTATGAATGGACGGTTTGGACCAATAATGAATCTTCTTCTTCATTTTCATTTATTTCGCCGGAATCATTTTCCGTTAAATAATTAATTTCATTTGTGTCGGAATTAATACGGCTCAAAAAATCGGCAACTTTGTTTAGTTCACCTTTTATATAATTCACTCGCATATTATATTCTCGCATATAATTCTCGCCTCTGAAGGCGTGGGTTGATATCCTTACCAGTATATTTTACTTGTAACCACTTCAACGGCTCATGGTCGCACTCAAGATCAAACTCTCTTCCATAGATATATGGTCGGAAGTATTTAACACCCCAAACTGTCGTCAACAATTCTTTTTCAATTGAATTTTTTGGAGAAGATTGAATATCTAAGGATTGGTGCATTGGTGACAATTTCTTTTAATTTTTCAAAAGCCAAATTGTAATTAGGGTCATATGTCTTAATTTTTTCGTTTTTTCTAAGTGCTTTTGTCAAGGGACTTGCGATTTTCGCATAATCCTTAATGAATTTTCTGTAGAATCCTGTCATTCCCAGAAAAGATTTAATTTGTTTTGTAGTTTTTGAAAGTTGCAAATTCTGAATTATTTTAATTTTGTCAGGGTTTGGCTTAATGCCTTTATTGGTCAGTAAGTGACCTAAACCGAACATATAAGAGCAATAGGAGATATTTTTGAGGTACTTGAAAGAAAAAATTTAAGAATGCAGATAGACAAATGTAACTATTTAAAGAAGGAAACAGAATTTCTAGCTCATGTTTTGACAAAATTATACAAGATTTAGATTTGCCAAAAACTGAGAAACAGATTAAAAGTTTCTTGGGAATGACAGGCTACTATCGCAAATTCGTCAATGATTTTGCAAATGTCGGGTGTGCTACATTACAAAATATTTGAAAAAAGGTGCAAAAATCAATGTAAAATATCCAACTTGTATCGAAGCTTTTGAAAAACTGAAAACGTTAATTAGCACTCATCCAATTTTGCGCTATCCTGATTTTGAAAAAGAGCTTACATTAACAACAGATGCACCAAATTATGCGGTTGGTGCGGTATTATCACAAGAGGGGCACCCGGTGTACTACACCTCAAGAACATTAAACAATCATGAAAGGAATTACTCTGCGACAGACAAAGAATTCCTGGCAATAATGTGGAGCGTTAATTATTTTAGGCCTTACATTTATGGCAGAAAATTTAAAATTTTTACTGATCACCAAGTATTTACATTCAAAATACAGAGGAAAAGATATGTCACCCAGATACCAGCGTTGGCTGTTAAAATTGGGTGAATATCAATTCGAAATCGAGTATTTGAAGGGTAGAGAAAATGAAGTAGCAGATTTTCTGAGTACAGTAATCCTTCGATTTACGTCGCCTCGATTAACGTTGTTTCGATTTACGTCGTCAAATTTTTTTCCCCTCTAACTTCAATTTGCGTCGTCATTTGATCTACGTCGCCTTTTTCTGGAACCAACCGCGACGTAAATCGAGGGATTACTGCAACTTTTTTATGTTCCTTGTTAAAAACATACCACTTTATAGTATGAGCAATATGAAATTCGATTTACGTCGTTTCGATTTACGTCGCCTTGTTTGGAACCAACTGCGACGTAAATCGAGGGATTACTGTAGAATAAAAAATAGTGAGGACACAATTTCAGAATTCCAGTAATAATATAGAAGGTAACGACGTATCAATCATAACAGTATATTCGGCAGAAGAAGAATTAGGAGATCATTTTTAAAGAATAAATAGTTAATAAGTACAGAACGCAGATCATATTGACAAACAACAAAGTCGAGGAAAAGAGGATTATAAATGGTAAAAGGATTATTTTATTTAAAATTTCTCTTTATCACGTTAAGGAAAGCCTACACTCGGGTATACAGGAAACATCCAACCATATTAAGTATAAAATTTATTTTCCAAAATTCCTAGAATTAATTATGATGGTAATAAATCAGTGTGACATCTGTAAGGAAGTTAAGTATGACAGAAATTCTATAAAACAAAAATTCAAACTCACGGAAATGCCCACAAATAAAAAACAAATTATACGTGTGGACACATATGTAATGCAAAGTTTTCGTTTTTAGCCGTAATTGATAAATTTTCGAAATTCGGGGCAGCTTATCATTTAACAGATAGAAACCCTATTACAATTATAGAACAATTAGAGGATCATTTTTCAAAAATAGGTTAACCAGAGAAAATTGTTGCAGACGGTGAGTTTAATTCACTTCAATCAGGAGGGAATACAATTACACATTACAAAGGCAAACAGCCACACAGGAAATGCTGATGTCGAAAGGATGCATAATACATTAACAGAAAAATTCAGAATCTTATATAAAACTAACAAGAAAATTCCGATAAAACAACTTATTCAAAGGAAATTATAATAAAAGATATCACTCTAGCACTAAATACACTCCAAACGAAATACAACAAGGGAATATAGATGTAGAAAAGGTTAAAAATAATTTGGAAAATAATTAAAAGAAGGTATTAGAAAAATTAAACAAATCTAGGGTAGACTACGAAGAAGTTAGGACCAAGGGTTATATAAAGAATTACAAAACATTAAGACAGAAGAACAACCTAGATATAGGAAAGCAACATGAAGAAACCTTTAAAATTTACATATAATATTGATGATACTGTTGAAACCACGAATTATGACAACTAAGCGTCTGACAGAGCAGAAAGGATTTATAGATCTATGTATAGGAAATCAGGATGTAGTTAAGGAATCGGACATAATATTACATATAATAAACTTAGACGATATAGAAAATATTTTTGACAACATAACAGAAAATATTGTATTGATGAAAATAAAAAATAACAAATTGCTTTAGTTAGAGTTATAGATGCTAGAAATAACAATAGACATAAACATGGACTGATTAATGGTATAGGAGGACTTTCAAAGTTGTTTTTTGGCACTATGGACGATGAAGACAAACAGAATATACACCTTTTAATATTAATGAAATTAAAAATAATAACAATCAACAAATATTAATTAATGACTATTTTAATGTAACTCTAACTCATTTAAAGACTGTCATAAAAAAAGATTGAGAAAAAATAGAAAAAGAAATAAATACTATTAATAAGTTTTTGGAAGTGGAAAACTAAAGAAATACATATCTAGAGCAATTAACTAATATACAACTATTGAAAAACAAAACTGAACATTTACAAGATAATATAATTTCCGCAAAACACGGTATTATACACCCAAGTATATTAACTAATAATGAAATAAAAAAATATGAAATTGATTATAATAAATTAAAATACATTCAATTTGGGACAACACTTTTGAATAATTCATATCTTATTTTTGAAAAAAAAAACACATAAGACATTTATACAAATTAGATTCAGATTTATAGTTCCACTACATAATTGCCAGAGTTATGAAATAGATTCTAATATAGAAAAAACTTTTGAATTTGAAAATAAAATATATAAATTTCAAGAAAATAAAAATTTGAAAGATTTAAGATTAAGTAATCAGTGTTTAGTGAAAAGCAAATGTCAACTTATAAAAAACAATGATTTAGAAATAACACAACTAGATCTATAAGATTATAGTTAAGAATGCATTTAACATAACTATCAATCAAACTTGTAATTTGGAAGAGATAATTTTAAATGGAAATTATTATCAATAAGAATTAAAGATTATTATTTATCCAATATTTTAGAAAATACAAAAGAAGTACAACTAGTAGAAAATAGATTATTAAAAAAATTTACTTATAAAATAACATTTGATCAAATTAATATGGAAAACCAAAAGAATATAAAAAATATAAAAGAATTAAAAATGCATACAAAACTGACATATGGATACAATACATTAATTGTAATTACAATAATAACACTGTGCGACAGTGAAAATACACCCGAGTAACTATATAGTCTAAGTTATTCACTAGATTGAGTAGAACTCCAAAATACTTTTTTATTTTTTTGTTTTATTTGACAAAAATGGTTTTTTGATCTTGTCACACAAAATTATTGATTACCCTATTTTATTTTTAAAAATCCACAGTTTTCAGAGAGAGGAGAAATCAGCTTTTCAAACGGTATACATAAACAATTTGGTTAAAATTTTATGTTATGAGATTTGATGGGGTAAACTTGGAAAATACTATTTTTTCTTATTTTTTCAAGTTTGGCCATTCTTAATTGCAAAATCTAATTAAAAAATATAAAATAAGTGGAGACATTCTTAAAGTGCATTCTCTCTTCAAGAGTTTGACACATCGTTTGATAAAATTGGACAAAAATTACCGTAGTTAGTCTTTAAAGAGTATAACAGCTTAGTCATAAATTTTATATATGCTGTCTCGTCAAATGAACTTTCTTTTCAAAAATTTTAAAATTTTTTGATGGATCTTGATTGTTTACCTGAAAATCTGGTATATTTTAGGCAAATACATGCAACAATTATCATGCAAATAACAGAGCATTGCGTAAAATATACAATTATTCACGAAACACGGATAATAATAACGATAATAGTAATATTAATAACATGAACTTTAAAAGTTATTTGATGCCCCATAATTTCCAGGTGGTGCATAATGACTTCCTTATACCATGCGATGGAATAATTCATGTGAATTTAATTAAAAAATAAAATTTTATATTGGACTTTAATCAAGACTATGATAACCTCATCATACGCTCGTTCAATGTCCCACAATCGATTGAAATATCAATTACTAACAATTTAATTTTAAAACCGAGATCTGAAGTAATACGTCAAGTTAGTTTCAGCGATTGTGATGAAGAGATACTGATTCAAAATCAAGAACTACAACAGGGTGTTTTTATTGCAAGTGCATTAATGAAATCTGATAAACCTTTTGTTCACATTATGAGCGCTAATAACACTATCAAAACAATTCTTAACGATAAAAAAAGCTTAAAACCTATCTGAATATGATATTGTCATCTTTCTTCTTGACTAAGACTACAAGTGAACTCCAAGGACCCGATGGTGGTTCAATTACACCGCTCCTCTTCATTTCGTTGTCTAGCTCTTTAACCTCATTACGTTTCGCCAGCGGTATGCTTCTGGGTGCTTGTTTTATCGGTCTCGCTTCGTCAGTATCAATTTCATGGCTGTTCTTCCTTGACTTTTATTGTTCGTGGCGAAAGCCCAAGCATACCTTTAGCAGCTTTTTGGCTTTATTTCTCTCTGGAGCTGCTAGACCTGCTATCCATTTCTCCACATTTTTACCAAATTCCTGTTGGTCCTTGGCCGACATTTCGGCAGTTTCCGGTGATTGTTCGCTGTTTCTTACCGCCTCCACTGAAACATATTGGCCCACATCGAAGTTTTTACAGATAACTTTTTCGTGGCCTGATAGATTTAGCACTCCCACCGGGAGTAATCTCTGTTCGGTGGATTTGACGAGGGCCTTTGCTGATAACAAATCCGTCTGAATTTCTGCTGGTTAACAACCTACAAGCGGTTTTCCTCACAATCTCCCTCCAAACGCGCCCATATAAATGATTCACTCTGAGGTGGTAATTTTTGTTGTTCGACAGCAACTATCCTTCTAGCGTGCTCGTATCCTACGTCAAATTCAAATTGACAACAAGCGGTTTTCCTCACAATCTCCCTTCACACGCGCCCATATCAACGATTCACTCTGTGGTGGTAATTTTTGTTGTTCAACAGCAACTAATCTTCTAGCGTGCACTTGATGCTTGTATCCCACATCAAGAGGTACACCCACATTTCGCCAACTCATTAATTGTTCCCCCATATTCAAATTGATGCTGTCATAAAATCGGCACCAATGATAACCACGTCCACAATATCGGCAACGATAAAGACGTGGCTTACACTAATGTTGGCTATAGTCACCTTCGACTCTGTTTTTTCGTGAACGGTGGTAGACTCTCCAGTTGCTGTCCGTAGTCTTATATTACTAACTATCTCGCACCGGTGTCTATAGTGAAGGTGTGTTGTCTGTCATTTATATACCCGCACGACGTATGGTTGTTGTTGTTTTGTTGCATCACTGATATGGAGATTGTGGGGCCCTAGCCCATGGGAGCCAGCACTTGCCCCTTTGTGCTAGCTCGTTTTAGTTTAACGGCGACTCTTGTGTAGATGGCTGGTAGTTCGCCCGTTTGTTATCCCTTGTTGGTGAGACGAATCTTGACAGTTTCTTTGAAATGACCGCCCTTTCCTCAGTTGAAACATTACAGTTTAGCCTTTTGTCAGTTTTCTCCCAAAACTTGTTTCAACATCTCTATAAATTTATTTAAAAGGCATTCTTCTTCCTCCATGACTTCCATTTTTCGCACTTTGCTTACTTGTGGTCTAGAAATCGTACGAGCTAGTGCGAAGGCCACGGTTTCTGCAAATGTTGTCTTCTGTGTTGAACATACCTCTAGTTTGATGTCAGGGTCGCGTATACCATTAACATACGCTTTGGTTTTAAAATTGTTTACCAGTGTGTGGTTTTCTCTTGGGTGTGTGAGTTGCACTAATCTCTCGACCTCAATTGCAAAGGCTTGAACCGATTCATTAGCCTTTTGCGCTCTGCGCCTTAACTTCTCATTTGTGCTCGTCGCCGAATTTACGCTTCAACGCCAAAGCCTTCTAGCCATCGTCCCATCCGTTGCTGCTGGCTACTGGAATTGGAATTTAAATACAGATAGGAGTGAGCAAGTTGTTTTTATCCTGCCGGTACTTTCTCACACGATTCGCACTGCTTCCTGCTGGCTCTGGAGGTTGTTGATATTTTCCTCCATTATAACGACTTTTCCGTCGGCGGTCTTTTCCAAATCGGTCTTTTTTGAATGTGACACCTTTTCCTCGAGATTAGTAATTCTTTTGCTGACCGACTCATGTATTAATACTTGCATTTTTTCATTATTTTTTATTTTTATTTTTTATTTATTTATTTATTATAATTAACATAACACAACAAGATTTTAATCTTATAAGTTATAGTGCTATGCTTAGGATCAATAAGATATAATACATAAAAAAATAATAACAATTATGAAATATAAGAAATTAAGTAAGACTAACAAATTAATATAAAAAACAAATTAATTAAAATATTAAAATTGAGTAGAAATATAATTTAATTGATTTAATTATTTTAGGAAAACTAACAATACTACAGAAATAAAAAGAAAATAAAAAAGTTAAAAAAGATAAAGAATTCTAAAGATATAAAAAAGAAATATTTACAAAAATTGGTATAGAAAAGTAAGGATAAATATTTAGCCGATATAATAAACATGCTAAGAACGTAACAAACTTTTCATTAAGAGAACAATTTAAATAACTCCTTTTTGAACGCGTTTGCATTGCCTAACTTTTGGATGTAGTTTGGTAGGGAATTCCAGAGACTAGTGGTGTGTATAAAGAACTGTCGCTGTGACAGAAGAGTCCTGTAACGTTGTTGAATAATCTTCATGCCTCGGCATGACCTAGCAAACTTAATATGGTCTACTAAATATTCCGGCTGTCCCGTATTAATAATTTTATGGAATAGAATGAGGCATTTAATTTTCAGAAGATTATCAAATTTCACACTAAATATCTGATACGCTAAATGAGAAATATGATCCCGGCGACCTTTAAGAAATACGTATCTTGCTATATTGTTGTATGCCAAGTTTAATTTCCGGTTGTCATTACTATCGCAGTTTGCAAAAATTTCGCACCCATACAATAGCACAGGAATCAAATAAGTTTTAGCAAGTTGCATAGGAATTGCAAAAGGAGTTGAATCAATGACCGCCCATAAATTCCGTAGCATGCTGTAAATTCTGCCAACAACGACACTTATATGGCCAGACCACGATAATCTGTCATTAAATACAATACCCAGATTAGTAGCAGACTTGACATAGTCAATTTTATTTCCCCTGATACTCAATCCAGGTATGGCAAACGAAACATTGGTCTTCGAAAGCATTAAACATTTGGACTTTGAGGGATTAATACACAGTCCATTCGCCGAAGCCCAACGGTCAATCCTATCCAAATCACGGTTAACAGAATGTAAACAAGAATCAATATTCTCCTTACGAGTACTGGCATAAATCTGCACATCATCAGCATACATATGAACACGGCAGTCAACCAAAACATCCGGTAGATCATTAATATACATACAGAACAACAGTGGCCCCAGTATTGATCCCTGGGGAACACCTCTACAAATATTAAGCGAATCAGAAATCTTCCCATTTAAGTGAACCCTCTGACATCTGTTCAACAAATAAGAAAATATTAGACTAGCAGCAGAATTAGAAAAATTAAACAGTTTCCGGAGTTTATTCAATAAAATTTTATGATTAACTGTATCGAATGCCTTGGTGTGGTCGAGAAGAACTAAAAACGCTACACTATTTGCATCTAGCTCCAACCTAAGATCCTCAACTACATTTAATAGAGCGGTAGTACAACTCCTACCTTTCATGAAACCTGACTGACTGATTGTTAAATAATTATGACCTTCCAGATAACCATTGATCTGTCTGGCTATAATGTTTTCCATTACCTTCGACAAAAAAGGAAGAATGGCAATTGGCCTAAACTCATTGTTTGACTTGGGAATGGGAAGGATCTTGGCAAGTTCCCATTCATTAGGAAAAGTAGACTTAGTCAGCACTGTATTAAATAAGTGGGTATAATATGGCAAAAGTCTAGGTGTCAAAACTTTCAAAAACACAGGATCTATATCATCGGAACCAATTGCGTTCGATTTTACCGCTGAAATACATTCCAAAACTTCGAACTGATCCACGCAACGAAAACTAAAGGAGTATTGTGGAGGGACACAACAAAGGTCATCATTATAGCAGCTAGCACCAAATTTATGTCAATAATGCTGGGGCCTGTAACTCTCGTTCCTCCTCGTCTTCGAACTCGTAAGTATCGATATCAATGCCACGATGCTGAAATTCTTCACTTAACCACCTTTGGAGTTCATTCTTCGTGCCCATTGTTGGCAGCGCTAATTTACACAATTCTTGTTTGAATCTTTCTATTCTTAGTTCGAAGAGTTTTATTTTAAAAATTTTTTCTCTCTATCTATTTTAATTTTCTTTTTTTTAATTTTGCAATCCCACTTCTGACACCAATTGTTACGTTTTTACCCTTTTAAAAACGTTTAAAATATGAGTTCGTAGATTGCAAATAAAAAATTTGTTTTTAGTTTTAGATAAATTCTTTATTGTTAGCACAATTCTGTGTGCCACTGTTCACAACTTGATGTAAACAACAACAACTTATTTTGTTTGTTATTCTTCTTTACACTCATTTGCGTAAACACTAACAGTTATTCGGCAGATCTTTTACACGTTGACGTAAATGACGTAAAAAAATTAGAGTTGTAAAACAAAAATTTAGTTGTTATTCAGTTTGATTTAGATTTCTACCAATTCACTCAATAATATTCTAAAAGGAAAATATTATACTTATATTTCTTCATTTATTTTTAGATTCATGATTTTGTTGCTATAAGAATGCATGTAGATTTTAACGACGTGTATAACCGTCAATACATTTTTCATTATGTTTACCGTCTCTTTCAGTCTGACTTAATTTGAATCAATGTAAGTGTTTGTTTTTGGTTTTATTGGGAATTATAACTGTAAATTTTTTATCAATGATATGTTCAGTTTTTACATACCTTGCTTTAAATAATTTTCAAAAAGCATATTAGCCTGTAAAGAACATTTCGCTTGATGAATCTATGTCGACTAAATTTTCGGCAATATATAAAAGGAAAAAAAGCCGAATATGGAATTAAATTATATGAATTGACCACTAGTGATGGCTACGTTTTAAATTTGGAAATATACCAAGGAAAACAAGAATTAGCAAACACGTTATCGAAAACAAACAGCCTTGTTTTACGATTAATGGAACCTTATTTAAATAAATGACATAACTTATATATGGATAATTTTTACAACAGTGTTGAACTATCTAAGCAGCTATTGCTTCTTAAAACTCATTCAACAGGAACTATTCGTGCTAATAGGAAAGGTAATCCCAAAGTTGTTACATCAAAAAAATTAAAAAAAGGTGAGCATATTTGGCGCAGACAGGGTCAGATTTATGTGTCTAAATGGAGAGATAAGCGTAAAGTAGTCTCTATAACTACACGTCATCACCCAACTATGATTGCTACTACAAATAAACATAAAAAAATCAAAATGAAGCCAAATCACATAGCGGATTACAATTCAAATATGTCAGGATTAGATAGATGCGATCAGATGATCTGATATTATTCTTCACCAAGAAAGAGCATTCGTTGGTACAAAAAAGTAATTTTCCATGTATTAGATCTATGTGTTTGGAATTCATATTACCTGTATAAAAAATTCCACAAAAATTTAAAGTTCCTTGAGTTTCGGGAGTCTCTTATTAGATCGCTAATAAGGTTACCCAAAGATATTTCCAATGGCAACCAACTAATATCTAAAGTGACATATGGCAGACCACAAAAAACATCTAACACATCTTTTGTAAGTTTACGTGAACCGCATTATATTGGGAAGATTCCTACACCGGAAAACTGTAAAAGAGATTCTTCATATCGCCGCTGCAGAAATTGCACAAAACATCAATTTCGAAAAGAAACAAAATATAGATGTAAAACGTGTCCTGAAAAGCCAGTTCTATGTCAAGAATGCTTTGAGCCGTACCACTTATTTTGTTGTTAGTACATACATATGTGAATAATATTCTATTTTTTACTTTATTTAAGCTTTACAAAATGAATTTTTTTATTTTTGTTATGAATTTTGTGTAAAAATGAATTTAAGTTAATAAAAGTTAATATAAATCATGATTTTCTAAATTATTTCCAAAAAATATCTTTCGGTATCCGGACGTCTAATGCCGTCATTTGCATATCAATGGAACTAATATTATGAAAAGCAAATGACGGCTATAGACGTCCACCTTTACTTTAAAGAAATTTATAGAAAAAACTATAATTTTAATCTATAAGTATTAAATCTCCATCAAACTCGCCAAGATTTAAATAACTAAACAAAAAAACGAAGTGTGTTTCTGAGTGATTTCGTCAATTTCGTGGTGAGCGTCAACGTGTTAAGCCGAAAGTCTATACCATCCGTTTCATGCGGCCTTGCGTTACATGCGATTCTTGCTTTCTATATATGATTGTGTTTATGTACTGAGTGTCGTCTATTCCGAATTTATTAATTTGTAAACAAGAAAAATGAAGGATAAATTAACTGAAAACACTCGTCTTGTGTTCTTTTGAGGATTTTCGTAGGCCTTAACAGCACAAAATATAACATATGTAAACTCATGAATTTGTAATTAACGCCATAAATTCTTTTAAAATTACAATTTGATTTTCTATTTTTCCCAAAAATGTTCTTGTTCGCTTGTTTGTTGTTTACCACAACAGCTGGTCAAAGCAAAAAACCAGTCACATAAAACGCATTGTGTGTAACTTTCAATAAAAACGGCATAGAATGCAAGAATTTTTATTGACTCCGTTGCCTGCTTTGCCTTGCCTTTTATATGCCAACGTAAACAGTCTGATGAATGATCTCAAAGTTGAATGTTCGCCTTCTCGAGATCTCCATAAAAGTAAATATCGTTGTTTCACTGTTGTTTGTGCAGTATGTTTACATTGTTTGTTGTTAAAATTTTTGTTTACTTGCTTATCGCCTTTTTTATACTGATGTTGTTGGTATATTTCGTTTACTTGTTTATCATGAACTTGTTTCATTGCTTTTGCAGCTTTTGTTTATCATTTTAATGTGAAAATGTAGCACCATTTCCATTTTCGTAACAATATACTCGAAAGAGATCGGACCCAAGAAATACATAAAGAGTCTAGTTTTGGGCAGAATTCCAAAAGGATTTTTCTAATTTAATAAGGTGGATACGATAACACCATTATATAATATAGAAAATTATGCTAAGGAAATTAAATTTAGATTACAGGTATTGATAAGAAAAAATATAATTAATATTTGAATGTAGGAAACTTAGATTAGACATAATGTAACATTAGTTGATA
This sequence comes from Sarcophaga subvicina, assembly GCA_936449025.2. Classification (NCBI taxonomy): domain Eukaryota; kingdom Metazoa; phylum Arthropoda; class Insecta; order Diptera; family Sarcophagidae; genus Sarcophaga; species Sarcophaga subvicina. The sequence goes on from OW388085.2 coordinate 10,539,954, forward strand.
AGAAAAGTGGAAAAGAATAGTTCATAAGAATAGACTTAAATTATTCAATACTAAAAAATAAATAATTAAGAGCGCTCTTGTAACTACTTTCATAATATTATTTTATTAAATTAATTAAGTATCAAATAAAAACAAAATTTATTCTTAAATAACTTAATACTTCAATGTAAAAGAATAATTGGTCAATTCACACGACTTTGTATCGTGTATGTTGTATTGAATACACTTTTTGTTTGTGAACACTCAATGCTATGCTGTATTGTGTATTTCGTATTCTAAACATCAAAAACCGAAAAGAAGAAGAAGACCAGTATTCATAATTTGATTTTCAAGCAACAAAATGAAAAATATTACGGAAAAAGTAAATTAATTAATTATCTGTGCGAACAATTATAATTTTGAAATGTTAATTGTAGACTCAAGTTACATAGAAAAATTTTGTATTTTTATTCTTCTTCTTGATTGCTGGCATTTGCATAAACTGATAGCACGGAACCAATACAACTTCCAAAAACATATGCAAAAATGTGTATAAGTGTATCGGACACTGCTGTATATTCGTCCAACAATACAATGAATACAACGGTACAATGGCTTGTGTGAATTGCCCAAATGTTTGTATAACACACATAGTTTACAAAACGCGACACTCTTAAGTAATGAGCCCAACGACATCGCGTTGTGTGGTGTGTAACTTGACTCCGCTTCATTAAAGTAGGATCAACACTTGTTGTGTTGTACCATCAACTCTATTGGTGTAATGATCAGACCGCTATACCTCCCACTGTACCATCGATCAGACCGCTATACCTTCCACTGTACCATAATGCAAGATCGGCAATAAATATGTACAAAATACATACATACATAATTGGCCATTACAACCCTTTAGTCAGGATTACGGCCTAGCTTCTCACACCATTCATGTTGTGTGCGTTAATTTTATACGTGAGTGGCGGGACCTACAGTTTAACGTCGATACCGAACGACAGAATTTTGAGAAACTTTTTCATGGCAGGTTTATTTTACTCTCAGAGTTTTTGCCAGAAATCTGCTGAGAGGAAGTCGCCGAAGAAATATTTTTTTTTCATATTTCATTTTTGATGTCTGACCTGGGATACGAACCCGGGCTTTACGAATAGTAAGCCAACACACTACCTACTACACCACGTACACCATATGTACAAAAGCTGAAGCATTTTTAGAATAAGAATCAGTTGTAAGTCGAATAACAATCAATAAAGAACCTAAGTGCGGGGTGATCCGCACTAGAAATTAAATAAATAAAAACATGTTTCGATTGATTATTTTACAGCAGTGTAGTTTTTAGCTTTAAATTTAAAAATATACATGTCTACAAATATATAAATTAAAAACTCAGCTTATAGTATTGCCTTTTGCTCAAAGGGTGAATAATAATAATAATAATTTGCAGCTCTCCTTTCTCTTTTTTTCCTGACTATGTTGTTAACACTAACAAATTAAACGATGTAAGGGTAAACACATTCTTTTAAATAATTTAATATTTAGTTTTTGTATTTTATTCAAAATTTCACGTCAGCGGTTTTGTTTGCTCAGTTGAAGTTTGAATTTAAGAATTTTTGATTCATTAATTTTTGGGGCAAGTGGCTGCAAACAACCACTGTTTGTTTCAAGATTAAAAGTTTTGAAAGGTTTTAGACTTACTCAAAAAGAAATTGCTATAAAACATAATATTCATAAATCAATGATTTGTCGCGTAATTAAAAGTAGAAAGTGGAAAAAACAGTAGAGCTCGCCTAAATTTTGTTCGAACCTGCTTAAATTGTACTCCACAGCAATGGAAGAATCTTCTATGATCGGACGAGTTTAAATTTAATCTCCGGGGATCAAATAGAAGATCCTATTTTTGACGACCTCAAGGAGAAAAATTTAACCCGAGGTATACAACCGTCACAGTTAATCATGGAGGGAGAAATATCACGGTGTGGGGATGTTTTTTAGGACATGGGATAGATCCAATTCACCGCATTACTGATACAATGCCAGCCACAATCTACAGAGGCATCCTAAGCTCAGTTATGTTTCCGTATGCTGAATGGGAAATGCAGCTTTCGTAGATATTCCAGCACGATAATGATCCTAAACACACGACTAGTTGTTCAAGCCGGGTTAAAGGAACATCAAATCCTTGTTATGTCGTTGGCGCTGCAATCTGCCGATCTTAATCCAATTGAGGACATGTGGATGATTGCAAAACGTAATATTGAAAATAAAGTGTAAAGCGTTGGAATGCAATTCCAAACGATTACATTGAAAAGAGATGTTTCGAAATAATAAGAAACAATAGACATGCCACAAAGTATTAAAGAATTATTGACATGATCAATAAAATAATTTATTTAAGAGTTTTAAGTGTTTTGAACACTTGAATTTCGACTTATTTTCTCAAAACTATTCTTTTTTATTGCTTTAAGTTAATGAATAATAATTTTAATATAATAATTAATCATTTTAATTTTTCGAAGTTGTTATTTAAAGAAAATTACAGTCATGCCATATTTTTTATATATGTATGCTAATTTATTTAATTAACTTTAACTTTAAAATTAGTTAAAATTTTTTCTGAATCTTTGATGTTTATCCAAAAAATTACGAATTTCACGTTTGAGCGACTAGCAGTTCTCGGCTAATATTAGAGTTTTTCATTTTCCATTGAAGTGCTCTTTATTTGAAGCCATCTCTTGATTGAAATCTTCACATATGTATATATGTTCCAACTAACTTTCAATGTATAGTGGCTATTAGATATTGTATGCAACATGAAATAGATGTATACATGCACAGTGTTATAAAAAAATCAAAAGTAAGCAAACAAACGGGAAATTGTATCGTAGTAGATAGTGGCATGTTGTATATCCCGCCAAGGAAGCATGAACCAGGCAACTATGACTTTCTAAATATAGATTACTTTACACATACTATCAACCATTTATGCCTTGAGTAATATTACATGGCGGAAATACACATATTTTGGGAGCGTAAAATTATTGTATATACCAAAATTTTTTGTTTTTATTTATTTTATGTTTCAGTTTTTAAAAACAGAATAACTCCCCTTATTTAAAGGTTTAAAATTTAGAAAAAAAAGCAGCCCAAGATGTAATATGAAAACAACAGGTGCCCTTTAGGTCACGCGTCAAAAAATGAATGTGCTGTAAATAGTTCTTTAACCATTTAACGCACAAAACTGATACGCAAAAGTTTTTTGAGAATGTGAAAATAAAGTGGTTTTCATAATTATAGCAACGCCCTAATTTTTTGAATTTCTAAAAAAGTACATTTATAATAACAACAACACAACATTTCATTATGTGTAGTGTTAATGTAAAAGAAAAAATAACAATAAATTTTTCAAATTGTTAGTATAATTTTTACTTCAGTATAAAAATTAAGGTTTTTGGTCTTTCCATAATTATAGCACCAGTCTCAAATGTTTTCAATAATATTCATGTCAGGAGAGCACGCTGGCCACGATAAAACCTCAATAGATTGGTTACGAAACCATTCCATACTCTGTCTACCGACATGAATTCTGACATTGTCCTGTTCGAAAACATATTTTTTTCATTATTTTCTCTCAAGAAGGGGAGCAAACTACAGCTAAGAACAGTAATGCACCCTGTACTATTCATTCGCGTAGATGTAAACTGAAGTTCGAGGCAACCACTTGAAGAAATAGCCCCCCAAACCATGAGACTACTTCCCCCAAAATTTCTTTTAGTAGAATACTTTGATTCCTTTCTAAGCCAAATTGTTTGCATGCACTCTTAAAGTAGCGGGTGGGTTTATGTCAAGGGGTGCAAAAGAAGAAACACATTACGGAGGTCCTTAAAAATTAATCAGACTTACTTGAAAATTGTCACTTAGGGGTTTTTGCGGTCGCTGATTACAGATCTTCATTCAGATTTAAAAAATTCAAAATGGCGGATCCAATATGGTGGTCAAGTAAATCTGATTAATTTTTATAAACCTCGACCGCCATTTTGAATTTTTTAAATCTGAATGAAGATCTGTAATCAGCGACCCGAAAAACCCCTGAGTAACAATTTTTAGTAAATCTGATTAATTTTTAAGGACCTCCGTAATGTGTTTCTTTTTCTTTTGCATCCCTTGACATAAACCCACCCCCTATTTTAAGGGTGCATGCAAACAATTTGGCTTTGGGCTCATTTTAAACAGCAAAGATCAATTGTCAATTTCTGACAATAGTGATGGTTTTGGCACGTCAGGGTTTAGCTCTACAATGTTTCAGAAATGGCCAAAAACGCTATTTTTATGGGTTTCATCCCCCTTTTTCTCGAAAACCTGACGTGATGGAAAATTTTTTTGAAACCAGATTCGTGTTCAGCGCACAATATGCCTTCGGAAACACCTGGAGCAATCTTATTTGCAAAACCCATGCAGGGCTGTGTTATTTAACTAACTATTATTAAATTTTTTCTATATATCATGTTTCATTTCGAAATTATAAAAGCTTAATTTTTTTAAAGGTGCAGGTTGAAATGAGGCGCGAGCCACTATATTTGTACGGATATGCTTGAAGTATCCTCTGAAATATTGAAATTTAAATTTGTGCGCTCCTGACATATTTTGAAAGTATAGAATTTTTAAATTCAATATTGTGCATCCATTTTTTGTGTAATAGATGTTGATGGTATTTCTTTGAGTTCAACAATTTGTTTCGGATCTATTGATACGAGATGGCTCATTGGCAGCATGCATTAAAGTAATCAATAATTAACTTAAATTTGTATGACGCATAAAAGCCAAACAATTTTAAAAGTGGTTGCTGCAGAAACCTTAATTTCTTCTTGAAAGAGGCATAGCAGAAGCTACACATGGTACACCCACACATCGTCAAGTTTACCAGTAGCTTTCATACTACGTATCACGTGATACTGCATGATATAGTTCATACTGCGTATCACATAATACTCCATGATATGAATTATGTAAAGGGTCCGCCAAATAACTTTTTTTTTGAAAATGTTTAAAAAAAACCTGAATATTTTCTCAAATTTCTTTTTTTTATTTGAAAGTACAATCCTTCCGGTTAATAATGGAAAATAATTTTATTCAAATGGCTGCCTTGGCTGGCCATGCAGTAGCCTACACCAGAAGATGCCGATTTTGGCAAATAAATCATCTTTTCAGATGAAGCTCATTTTGATCTTGGCGGGTATGTAAACAAGCAAAATTGTAGCATTTGGGGCACAGAAAACCCGCACGCATACATTGAAAAGCCGACGCACCCAAAACGAGTCACTGTTTGGTGCGGATTTTGTTCCAGAGGCATAATTGGGCCATTTTTCTTCGAAATGAGCAAGGAGTGGCCGTTACAGTCAATGGCGATCGTTATCGGGCCATGTTGAACGAATTTTTGTTCACAAAAATTGAAGAGGATGCTATTGGCAACATTTGATTTCAACAGGACGGCACTACGTGCCACACAGCCGAAGCTACACTCTATGTTTTGCGCCTTGTTTTTGAAGATCGCATTATCAGCCGCAGAGCTGATGTCGTTTGGCCACCTCGGAGCTGCGATTTGACACCGTTGAACTATTATTTGTGGGTTGCCCTCAAAGATAAGTGTTACGCCGACAAGCCAGAGACAATTGACGCTTTAAAGGACAATATTCGTGAAGCCTTTGGTGAAATACAGCTGCACACAATCGATAATGCGCTTAAAAATTGGACCGATCGTGTAGGCTACTGCATGGCCAGCCCAGGCAGCCATTTGAATGAAATTATTTTCCATTATTAACCGGAAGGATTGTACTTTCAAATAAAAAAAGATTTTCAAAAAAAAAGTTATTTGGCGGACCCTTTATATCATACCTATGAGCTTTAATTTCTAGAATCTGTTTCAACCACAGATTAATATTGTAAGCATAGCTTAACGCTTCTGGTAATATCATATTTGTACATGTACAAAGTACATCAAATATATCCGTAGGTTTTACGCTTGTTAAATCCTGAACATTACTTATCTGACCAAATTCAAATTTATTTTCAGGGAAACTATAATGCCAATAAGAGGTTTCTAATTAGATTTGAGAACTAAATAAACACAAACAAAGAGCGTAACAATGTGTTGCTCTCATCGTAAATCAATGATTCCCATTTCATAGCACAATTGTGCAAAGAGAACTCACACGCATTCTTGTGTTCTTTGATTTGGTTGTCGATCAGACTGCGACAAGAACATATTTATGTGCGGCGTATGCTCTATCATTTCATTTCAGAATAACACTCAAAAAATATTTTATGTTAAAAATGTCATTAGCTTGGCGTATTTCATATTTTTTATTTTGCTACATAGTATAATTTTTTTTAAATGCTCGCTTTTTTTCTTTTAATAAAAAATGGGTTTTTATTCTTTTTATTTTTATTTATCTAAAAAACATGGCCTAATTTTTATGCCAAAGATGGATAGCTTTATGTACTTTTAATAAAAAATGGATTTTTTATTTTATTTTTATTTATATAAAATTATTAAGCCAAAGATACCTAGCTTTACATATGTATGTTAATGAAATGAAAATCAAAATGGCGTATATTACTAACACTTTTCTATGGCTGTAATAAATAAATTCTCTCAACTTAGTTTCTCTCTTTTACTTTACATAAGCAGTGTTGCCGTTTTTGGTTATTTCTAACCAAAATTGGTTATTTTTTTATTTTGTTCGTTGTCAAAAAATTTATCTAATCCTGAATATGAAAACTTTTAATTTTTTTTATAATTATTAACGTTAAATTTTGATCAATGTTAATTTTTAATACATTTTATGATACATTGACAACACCTATTAAGCTATTTTAGTACCAAAATGGCAACTATGGTATTATAAATTATTGCGAATTTAATTTTGGTTATATGTTTTCTTATTTGGTTAATTTTTCATAAATGTTGGTTACAATAATTTTTTTTCGTGTCAACACTGTTCACAAATATACAGAAGTACGAACGATGAGAGCCACGCATTGTTACGCTCTTGGTTTCTATATCCTTCCCTTCTTTCTTCCCCCGCGGCCAGAAATATTTTTGAAAAATATTCCAAAATTTTATGTTAAAACGCACATTCTTTATACTTTATTTTTTGGTATTAGTGAGTAAGAGGGAGAAAATAAATTGAGAGCTTACAGACGTAGAAACATGTTAGTAATATACCCCATTTTGATTTCCATTTCATCAACATATATAATGTTAAAGATCTTCGATTTAATAATTAGGTAATGTTTTTTAGATATTTGTCGGGTACTAATTTTGTTTCATAAATTTCCTCTCCTACTAATAAGCAACCTTTTAATTTTTCCAAAATATTGCTTTATGTCTATAAAAAAGTTGTTCTCTTTCCATATCATCTAAATTATTTACTTGACTATTAAAACTATCAAAATGTGTTTTAAGAACATATAAGACTTTGAATTTAAAAAAAAATTAATAAAATTTTTTTTAGTGTAAACCTAAAAAAGTATTATAGCATCCGCCGACATGTGTGCTTGTCGCAATCTGACCGACAACTAAATAAAAGAGCATAAGCAATATGTGTGAATTCTCTTTGCACAATTGTGCTATGTAATGGTAATCCCTGGTTTAGGATTATAAAAAGGGTGCCGAAATCTGTATTTTACCTTCTTTATATCTTTCAGGACGAAATTTGTGGAAAGTATCAAACATGTATCGGCTTAATTATAACATAAATTTAAAAAAGTTTATTCGTATCGGCAAAAGAGAATTCTCGATTTCGAGAAAATTTCGAAAACATCGGGTAACGAAATTCCCATTATTATACAATTAGACAATTTAATAAGGTATTGATATTCTTTTAAATTCATTCTCGAAAGAATGATTCAAATAGATTATTAAAAATTTAATCACTTTGATAACATTCAGTTCCAACGCACATTACACTTTTAAATGAGGGCTTGATTCCTTAAAGAGGAAGACTAACATTTAGAACACATAATCCTGCTAGGTAGATAGGTTGAAGGAGAAGAAACAAAATAACAGTCTCATGTCTATCGGTATACACCTAACCCCTAAAGTAGTCATACTTTCTATAGGAAATCTGTTTCTTGTACAAACAACCATAATTTTTTTTAACTAGTCTGAGTCGAGTTATGTCTGGTATAGTATTGTCCCCAAAATAATTGGATCTTGATCTAATGAGTTCTTGACAATGACACAAAAAATGTTTCATTGTTTCGATATCTTTACCACATGTACTGCGTTCATAATTTTCCACCAGGTTAAATGCTACAACTTACGTAAAGCAGTTAAGCATGTTCGTGGTAGAATAATGCAATGGGGTGGTGTGTCAGAACCAGATAAGTTCGTTCTAAATAAAACCTCAACCAAGGAAAGTAAGAATTGATCGTAAGCATACTACTGCTGAACGAAATGATGTCCAAAGTCCCGATACGTCTCGAAGCGAGTACTTTGGCCATCATTTCGTAAAACAGTTGCGTAGTCACTAAATCCCACAAAAAACCCAACTTATACACCTGCTTATGAGTGAAAAGCACATATGCTGCTTTAGAAAACATAATAAAACAACTGGTATATTAAATGCCAAATATGTTAAATGGACTACATAACCTTAAGAAATATTCTGTGAAATATTAAGTATACAGTCTTATACATTAGACCTTTGAATTTTTACAGCGGAAAAAGATAGTCACCAGAAAGTTTTCCTTCTCTTTCTTTTTTTGCTGTACACAATAGTCATTTCACTTGTTGCATTATAAAATAGAAATAAATTAATAAAAACTTCAATTATTTTTACGAATTTATGCTTAAAATTCAAAAATTTTGTTTACATAAATTAGGGTGCCTAGACCTATGCCTCACGCTCTATGTAGATGGATTCTCTAATTGTAATACCTAGTATTAAATATGATGTATGTTATGAGATTTATATTACTAGAAAGACACAAAGACCGACGTCTAGCACCAAAAAAAAAGAATGTTGTGTTCTATATTGGTGTGTTTGGGCACTCTAATACTGTTTAAAAGTTTAAAAACGGTTGTTTGTGCAAAACGTCACATTTAACATAACTTAACATGTGTGGAACTACAAAGATAGAAACAAATGAGAACTGGAAAATGATTAATTGAAAATTTAGCGACCTCTTATATACAATAGCATTGCTTTGTCAATAAAATTAAGATCTTCACAGTGTTTCTTTTTTTTAGCGCTTTAAGAAAATAAATTAAATTTTGCTTTTTTATCTCAAGAAACATTTTCACAATAAAATATCATTTATTTTACATCAGAAATAATAGGTGTTGCACTGAGAAATGAAAAGTCGTTGATCTTCTATACTATACATCTGTACAGAAGAAAACTTCCTATGAATCACACATGAATAATAATTGAATTTATTTAAATGTGTATTATATGTATATGCTTGTACATACAAACGTGCATGCAATATAAATAACATTAAAAGCAAATACATATAAGGGGCCTTTATTAAAATAACATACAACAAATTAGGTGTAATTTTATAAAACAATAAAAGATCATACGAGAATTCTGCTAATAAGCTATTCCCTGAAACAATTATCTATTATTCTATTATTCTATTATTCTCACTAATATTTTAGGTATTTGAAAATCACTTACCTTTTAATGCATTAAAATATATTCCATTAAATTTTTAACTTGATATTGTCGAATATTTTATGCGATCTACACATTTGTATGTATTTATACATATACATATATATATGTATGTATATATATATAATATACATATATATATATATATAGATATATATTTTTTAATTTTCAGATTCCGTTTTTAAATAATTATTATCTCACAAACATTTTCAGATACCACTTGTTATGTATTAAATTCGTAAAAAATGTAATTCATACGTTACCAACACAAAATTTAAACTTATTTTAGTATGTTTAGCATTAAGTGTATTTTAAAAAATAAATCTAGTATTTTAATTATTGACGATTGATCGACCGCGCATGCCACCACCTCGAACCACGTAGAAACACTAAAAATTTGCTCGATTCTCCATATATATTCAATATATACAGTGTTTTCTATATTATTATGTTTTCCTATTACGTTCGTTCGTTCATTTGAAAATATATTCTCTACCAAAAACAAAGATTTTTTTGTGAAAATATTATAATTAATTTGATTTCATCAATAAAAATATTTTTAATGTTTGAAATAAAAAAATTTTCAAATTATGAAAATTAATTAATTCTATTACAATATAAGTACTATTCTGACTTTGTTTATTATAATTTATTTCTTTTCTTTACAAAAGAGTTTTAAAGAACCAACAGACTACAGAAACATTGAAATGAAAATTGTATTCAGCTACAGAAAAAAAATTTGTTTTATGGCAAAATTATGCTCATAATATGTTTGTTCAAACTATGTTTGCCATATGCATATATATTTAGAAAACTTAAATTAAGTTAAATAAAATTAATTGGCAATAATGATACTGGGGCACGCATCAAACAATATTGTATAAGTTTTTTTAATTTGGAGTTATGGACTTGTATTTATTTTATTCTATCTGGCAGTATCAGCATTTTGAACGATGAGAGAATTTACAGTTAGCAATGCATTTGACGGCGAAATAAAAAGTGTGCTGCACCAAAAGCGAGAAGCTTTAATAGAAAAACATTGAAGTAAAAAAATCGATTTAATAAAAGTGTTGTAAGTACTAAAGTTTATTTCGCACAAACTTAGGAAAATGTCAATCACTTAGTAGTTACAATTTATTTATAATGCTTCGACAATTGTAATGAATATTTATGAAATTATTTACTTTTGGTCGTTGTCTGTTCCCTTATTTATTCAAATAACAATACACTTCAACTGATAACACTATGCTATCAATTTCATTTATTATCATTATTAACATAGATACAATTTTCGGTATTCAATACGAATGTGCTCAAGGCGTTTTAATACAACTCTCGGCTAATACGCACAGACTCACGTCTTATCACCGGCAGCATCTATCTTCGTTCTATTTGTACTGGCTTATTTTACATCTTTCAACTTCGCGATTTTTATTTTAAGTATTGTTTTTGGATTTAATATCTTAGATCTGTCCCATTTTCGTAAATTACCTCGCATTTGTTTGTGTAATTCTATATACCATACAATGGGTTGATGTTGCCTATTCGTCTTTTAATAGGAATACTTACTTACTTAATTGGCCATAACAACCCGTTTATCGGATTTCGGCCTGCCGCAACACATCCTTCCAGGCGCCTCTGCTTCGTGCGCGCCTACGCCAGTTGGTCACACCAATCGATGACAGGGCTTCCTTGATTTGGTCCTTCCAACGGATGCAAGGTCGTCCTCTTCGCCGACTTCCGCAGATTCCCGCATCAAATACCCGTCTTGCCGGCGCATCCTCCTCCATTCGAACGACATGGCCGAGCCAGCGCAGCCACTGGATATTAATACGCTGTACAACGTCCATGTCGTTGAGGAGCTCATACAGCTCACTGTTGTATCGGATACGGAAATCATCGCCAACTCGCACTGGACCGAAGATCTTGTGCAGTACTTTTCTCTCGAACACTCTCAAGGCCGCTGCATCTGTACTTAATAGGGTCCATGCCTCTGCGCCATAAAGAAGCACGGGTAGGATGAGTGTCTTGTAGAGTGTTAGTTTTGTCGTACGAGAGAGGTCTCTGCTACTCAATTGCCTGTTGAGACCATAGTAGCACCTGTTGGCAAGAGTGATCCTGCGCTTGATCTCCAGACTGACATCATTTCTGGTGGTAACGGCGGAGCCAAGATAGATGAATTCCTTGACTGTATCAAAAGTATAGTTATCGGCCGTAATCTGAGAATCAATACGCCGCGCGTCTCGACTCGTCGATAACATATACTTTGTTTTGCCCTCATTTACTGCCAAACCCATCTTGGTAGACTCGCGTTCAATAGCACTAAAGGCAGCAGTAACATCTCGCTTCGTACGCCCTATGATGTCAATGTCGTCAGCGTACGCAAGCAACTGGACACTTTTTTGAAAAATAGTGCCACTGCGAAGCACTCCTGCCTTTCGCAGAACACTCTCCATGACGAAGTTGAAGAGGTCGCATGATAAGGGGTCGCCTTGTCTGAAACCTCGCACGGTATCAAAAGGCTCGGAGAGGTCAATTCCTACCTTGACGGAGCTACAGGAATTGCTCAACGTCATTCTGCAAAGCCTTATCAGCTTCGCAGGTATACCGAGCTTAGACATTGCGGCAAAAACACGATCCCTTATGGGGCTATCAAAGGCAGCCTTATAGTCGACAAAAAGATGGTGTGTGTGTCGACTTGTTTCTCGTGGGTCTTTTCCAGGATTTGGCGTAGTGTGAAGATCTGGTCGATGGTGGACTTGCCAGGTCTGAAGCCGCACTGATAAGGTCCAATCAGTGTTTTGACGAGTGGCTTCAGTCGTTCACACAATACGCCTGTAAGAACCTTATATGCGATAGGGAGAAGGCTTATACCCCTATAGTTGGCGCATATAGTAGGGTCTCCCTTTTTCAGGACAGGACAGAGGACACTGAGGTTCCAATCGTTGGGCATAGTTTCCTCTAGCCATATTTTGTAAATAAGCTGGTGCATAGGCCCTACCAACTCATTACAACCGGTCTTAAACAATTCAGCGGGGAGGCCATCAGGACCTGCCGCTTTATTGTTTTTAAGGCGCGTAATCGCGACTTTGACCTCTTCATGGCTAGGCGACGGAAACTCCACGCCGTCATCATCGATCGGGTTCGGAACATCATCTCTAAAGGCGGTATTGGTGTCGTCATCGCCTTGTAGCAGAGTAGAGAAGTGTTTCCTCCATAACCTCAGTACTCCCTGCGGATCTGATACTAAGTTTCCATTTTCGTCCTTGCAGGAAGACGCTCCGGGTTTATAACCCTCGGTTAGACGCTTAACCTTTTGATAGAATTTTCGAGCGTCATTCCTACATCTATACATCTCGACTTCCTCACGCTCACGCCTTTCCTGATCCCTCTTCTTGCGTCTGAAAAGGCGTCTCTCATCCCTTCTCTTCTCTCTATAGTTCTCGACAATGGCTCACGTAGCGGCAGACTGCAACGTTTTCTTGTATGCGGCGTTTTTCGCTGCAGTTGCCTCGCGACACTCCTCATCGTACCATTGATTTCGTTGGGGTGGGCGTTCGAAACCAAGAACTGTTTCCGCAGTAGTGCGCAAGGAGTGGGAGATGTTGGCCCACAGTCCGCCAATGTCGTTGAGATTAGATGGGGAACGACGGAGCTTATCCGAGAGTTGAGCGGAGAACGCCTCAGCTGTCCTTTGTGATCGCAGCTTCTTAACGTCCAGCTTTCGCAATGCACTAGAGTGCGCAGACCTCGAAGCGCTAATGCGCAATCGAAACTTGGCTGCGACAAGGTAGTGGTCAGAGTCGATGTTTGGACCTCTGAATGTGCGCACATCTAGTACACTGGATACGTGCCTTCCGTCTATCACAATATGATCGATCTGGTTAGATGTTGACCGATCAGGGGACATCCATGTGGCCTTGTGAATGTCGAGATGTTGAAACTTAGTGCTACATATTACCATGTTACGCGCCGCGGCGAAATCGATCAGCCTCATACCATTGGAGGTAGTGTTTGCGTGGAGGCTGAACTGTCCGACAGTGGGGCCAAAGATACCTTCCCGCCCGACCTTTGCATTAAAATCCCCGAGGACGATTTTGGCGTCATGGGCCGGGCACTTATCGTATACGTCCTCGAGTTTAGCATAGAAGGCATCCTTAACCACATCGTCCTTTTATTCCGTCGGGGCGTGAGCACATATTAGGCTGATGTTGTAAAATTTTGCCTTGATGCGGATTGTGGCTATTCTTTCGTTCACAGGTGTGAACCCAGAGACAAGGTGACGAAGTCTCTTATTAACCACAAATCCGCATCCAAATTCGTGCTTGTTTTCATGGCAGCTGTAGTATACATCGCAAGATGCAAGCCTTTTGCATCCTTGTCTTGTCCATCGCATTTCCTGAATGGCAGTGATGTCAGTCCTACATTTAATGAGGGCATCCGCCAGCTGGGCGGAAGCGCCTACCCTGTAAAGGGTGCGGACGTTCCATGTGCCAATACGTAAATCATAGTCCTTTATTCGTTTGCCGTGGTCGTCAACTTTAGAGGGGATCTTTTTATAGGATTCTGTCTTGGTTTTCATTGGATAATTGTTTTTACGTGGTGGGTTCCAAGCCCTACGCACAACCCAAATTTAACGTCCAGGGGATTGGACATTCGCTGCACGCATTAGTTAACATCTAGCGGGTGCTAGAATGCCATCCAGGAGGGGCCACGAGGAGGCTGCGTGTCAACTTGAATACAGCAAGACAAGGATCGTCCTGGTGGTCGCCACGTTGACCACAATCAGAAACTTTACCTTGTTTGCATGCATCGCTTTGAATTTTTTTCAAAAACAACATGTATTTGTTGGTTTTTTTCAAGTCCAACTGCTGCGAAATTTGATCCGTACTGCCTATTTCGCCTGCTATAAGTGACAAATCTTAGGTAAAAGTAATAATAAATACACATAAAATATAAACATAATCAAATTTTTCGCATTGTTTTTGATATTTCTGAGAACAGAATACATCCGAAACTTTAAGGAAAAACGCTGTAAAAAAGATGGCGTAATTTCAAATAGTGTCAATAATATTTAAACATATGTCAATTGGCATTTCTGTTTTTATGTTTGTTTTACTTTTTGTTTTTTTTTTTCAGCGCCTTAACAAAAGCATATGTTTTTTGTTTACAAAATGCATAACGACTGATTTTGCCGATCCTTGGTCGTAACAATAATTTAAGCCGTTTAGTTTGCTGAAAAATTTGCTATTTGGTTTGTTACTCCGACAGATTTTGTTCAAGTCTGAAGCTGGTGTACTATTTTACTGGATGGATAAACGGAAATGTTATACCAAAGAGAATGGGTAAAGCGGCATAAAAGCTACAGGATGGTCATACCAATTATGACCTATGGGGCAGGAGGTAGGAAATAAGCGAGAGGAAATCACAATTTTAAGAAAAAATTCTAATATCTACCAAGAAATGACTGCGGTTTTTAAAGAAAGCAACTTTTCAACACTTATTAAATCATATCTTTTTTGACATGTTAACTTTATTGGTTGAAATAATTGACGACCCTAATATATGCGCACCGTATAGTTTGCGAGGAGTAGATATCACGGAAAATCAGTGTCAACCTTAAAAAATGGGAAAGCTTGATACAAATTTGAAGTTTGTGAGGATGGTCCAAGAGCATTTAAAAATGCAAAGGAGCAACATGAGAAGAAACAGAAACAGGTTAGTTAAGTGTTAAGGTGGCTATATGCAAAAACAATAAGATAAGAAATAATATTCAATTTTAAAGTTTAAGAATTAAATGTAAATAGGTATTTATAAATAAATATATAATACATATATAAACGCTGTCATTTTTAAGATTTTTTCTTAATGATAAAAATTACGCATATTCTTTTTTTAATATCAGATTCAAAATAATCGGGCGTGTATATCCGTGTAATTATTTTGTGTGGTTCAAATAGCGACAATAAGTAAAATTTAAACATTTTATGAAAATTATCTAATTTGGAAAAAGAAAAGACTAAAGTTCATCATAATAAATTAAATGAATATAACTAATGATCGATGAAAAACTTACATAATTTTATAAACCTGCAACAACAATAAAAGACAGTAATATAATTACTGAATAGACATAAAAATATTCGAAATGATCCCCTCGGAGCCTCCACCCTATCAAGACAGTTAGTGCGTGACATCGTCACATTCTGCTGGGGGTGGCCCTGCCCTTCAAGAAAACACTACGGATCTAGACTGGGGAATCAATAAACACCCCCTCCGCCGGGGTGACTATGACTAAACCCCACTTTCGGAACGAGCCTCCTCGCCGATTTTCTCCGGACCACTCTTCCCCTCCTATTTCTGATCTGATTGATTTAAGCTGGTAGCTGTAGCTTTCTGGACATAGTTGCAACCGATTAGTGCCTGGTCTAGCTCTGAGCACCTGTCCCCATATGGGCTGGTGCCAATCCTCGCGGGACCTCCATGCTTGTATAGATAACCACGGGACCGTTTGTGGATAACTACACATAGCGGGAAAGGATAGCTTTGAGTGGGAACCCTTATTGAAATGAATTCTAATACTAACCGGTGGACGCAACACTCTCCAGGCAGCCACCTGCTAGAAATGTAGCTGTCCACACCCTTAGAGTCAAAGCCCAAGTGTCTACTTCGGCAAGATCCCGCTTGGCACACAAGGTACCAGTCGCGAAACTGGTCCTTAGTGTCGTCACACCATCCGCCCTGGCACCTTCGACCGATGCACCTTCTACCTCCAAAGCTGCTGCGAATATGTTCATGCATTCTTCGGCTGCCACCAAGGCATTGGCAAACAAGACTGGTGCTCAGGCGCCTGACACCATACCACCTTCGGGTGTCAATAGTACTTTGAATGCTAGCGTTAGGGCATATAGAACTCGCAGGTCAGCCATGCTAATCATTTCTAGGATCGGCTCGATGGATCCAGCTCTCCTTTCAGAGGATGAGATGGGTCGTTTGGCCTGGGCTAAGTTCCATCAAAATTATCGCCCCCGCCTCTCCTATCACTGCAAAGACGGCCCAAAAGAGGCAAAGATCGACCGAGCTAAACGATTCACTCCAGCCTCCCAAACGCTCCAAGGTGGCCAACCCGAAAATACCCTCCCACGAAATCCCGTTCGTCGACGCAGTCCTGACCCCAGCAAACCTTCCAAGCCTCTCAGTGATGTGTTAAAGGAAGGTCTAACCTGGGCGATCATCGACCAGAACCACCTTGACGGTTCCATCGCTCCCAATTAGTGAAAGCGTTTTCCTTGAGGTTATGGCCTTCAAACACCGGCCCTTCACCCAGTTGTCGCGATGCAGGGATCCCATCCCTTCAGACCCTACCTCACAAGACCCCGCTCCATCTGACCCCATCCCGGAACCTCTCCATTCGAACCCTACCACGGAGCATATCAAATGCGGAAGCGTGTGCAGTCACTCTTCGCGCCGTTCCTCGGTCAAAAAAAATACAATTCTGAGTTGGCTGGAGTATTCTTCGCCGGTATCGATATTGACGCGGTCGTAACCTCTCCGTTATGTGACGAAGACGACGCTGATGTGACAATGCTTAATTCTCATTCCGATGCAGAGAGTCATCCAAATTAAACTCCAACACTCCAAAACTGCTTCCGCCGCTCTGCTCCTCCGTCTAGCAGTTGTGGATGAAAAGCTCATTCTGATCCAGGAACGAACGGTCAGACGGCAGTGTTTGTGGACTCAACACCAACGTATATCCAAAATACAGGTAAACCTAGAGCTTGCGTCATAGTTAAGGTTTAGCATCATCGTACCCCCATTGGTCGGCTGGTGGCGGATGCGCGATTGCGCGGGATTCTGGTTATTATCGGAACCGATGCCAACTCCCTCTACCCTAGGGGCAAGCAGAAACAGCCCTGATGGAAACAAGAGATCGATGATCTACATCGATCCAGTGGCTGGCTATTCAAAAGGGCTAAAGCCACAGGTGAATGCTCAATCTACACGGCCAAAAAGAAAGAACTTAAATACGCTGTAAGGCGGATGAAGAGGGCTCCGTGGAGGATCTACTGCGCGAGCGTGGAATCCTCAGCCGAAACTAGTCGTCTTCGCAGAATTCTAAATTCCACATACAAATCCCTTCAATCAATCAGTCTTTGTTCGTTTCTTCTGAAGACACAGGAAGAGTCCTTAACGTTCGTATTAGGGCTTCGATTGATCCATCACTTCTATCCTCTTCCCATCATGCTTACACGAGAGGTAAATCAGGGGAGACTGCACTACACTCCCTTATCTCTCAGGTGGTGCACGTTAAAGAATACACTCTGGCCATTTACCTGGGCAATGAAGGTTCAACCCGGACGCTATAGTTAGGGCTCTTAGTTCTCTCAACCTGGGACATGATCTGGTCAGGTTTATCGAGCTTTTCCTTAAGTCGAGAATAGTAACCTCCACAGTGGGGGCCACACATTGTCAGAGAATTGTCTGTAGAGGTACACCGCAAGGCGTTGTTCTATCTCCACCTTTCTGGAATCTTGCAGGCAACTCACTCTTGAGAAGGCTCGAATCCTTTGGTAATGACGCCATAGCTTACGCTGACGACATTGCCATTGCAGCGTTGGGAATATGTCCGTAGACGCTGTCGGTTAAGTTGAACTTGGCGCTGTCGATTGTACTGGGCTGGTGTAAGATTTTGGATTGTCTATTAACCCCTCCAAGACCGAAACGATCCTTTTCACTAGGAGATATAAGATTCAGACTTCACCCTTACTAGCATACGCCGGACCAGACTCACGTTGAGTCCCGAGGTTAAATATCTGGGCCTGATTCTCGATCCCAAACTCAACTGGGAAGCGGCCATTTATATAACTGGTACTCTAGGTACCACCCCCACAAAGGCATTGTTCACAATGCTTAACTGGATTCCTACTGTGCTTCTAGCTAAGCAGGTAGCTAAGTTTGCTGCGGCTGGACTCAATGCCCTGTCTCGTTGGTGCATCGTCCATTTTGGTCCCTCCTCTATTTTGGAGGTTGATCCTATGGCCCCTTTGACCATCGATTATCTCCCTACCGAATATCGTGTTGACAGGGATTTTCACTTTCTGATTCCGAGTAGGGAGAACTATGACCCTGGCATGATCGTCCCCCCGGAACTCCTGGATATATACACAGACAGCTCTAAACTCGATATCGAAGTCTACTCTGGGAAACTGGTTCTGAACATTTCCCTCCGACTGCCGGATTATTGTAGCGTGTTTCAGGCGGAGGTAATGGCAATTTGCCGGGCCGCTCAATGAATCCTCGTCAACGGTGCTCCTTTCATCTGCGTCTCGGTCTTCTCTGATAGTCAGACAGCCATAAGACCTCTGTCAAGCGTTGTGAATAACTCCATGATTCTTAGGGAATGCCGCAACTGTCTCGACCTTCTTTCTGGGCACTTCGAGCTCGTAAGAGCTATTTTTTGATAGAGGTGTCTGGCCTGGAGTTTGCACCGAGACCTCACGTCTAATAAGCCAATACAAAATTATAAGAATAATTAAAAAAGCATAAGATAATAAATAACCAACAACAATTTCGATTGGTGAATGTGACTATCCTTCTTTCAGATACATTTATATATATATGTGAAAAGTATTGCATACTTTTAGGGCTGCTGTGGCAATAAAGTGCAAAAAATTTAACAATTAAAATATCGACAATTTATAATGCTATAAACACAATAAACGCAACGCAGCAATGTCTCATAAATAGGATAAGTGGGTGTATATGAAAGTGATTATTTTAAAGGCAGCGCGACTACAAACAACCCTGGACTTTGCCAAAGCATTTTATCAAATTGAAGTTCATCCTGACGACATTCCCAAAACGGAATTTTCCACAGCTACGGGCCATTACGAATTTTTGCGTATGCCATGTGGTCTTCGTAATGCTCCAGCAACATTTCAAAGGCTGATTAACAATGTATTGAAAGAATACATTGGTTCAATCTGCTTAGTTTATTTAGATGACGTTTTGATTTTTTCTACAAGCATAGAAGAACATTTAGAAGCGATTGAAAAAGTACTAAACCGTTTAAGCCTTACGGAGATTGATAAATGCACATTCCTAGCAAAGGAAACTGAATTTTTAGGCCAGGTTGTCACTCCTAGAGGAATCAAACCCAACCCTGAGAAACTTAAGACTATCGACAGAATAGCTTTGCCTAGAACACAGAAGGAAATAAAATCGTTTTTAGGCAGAACTGGCTACTACAGGCGTTTCATAAAAGATTATTCAAAAATAGCTTATCACCTTATTAAATACCTTAAACAAGGGGCAAAAATAAATGTGAAAGATAAAGATTATAAAGTTGCTTTTGGAAAATTAAAAACATTACTTAAAAATTATCCTATACTTATACATCCTGATTTTACTAAAACATTTACGCTTGTTACTGACGCGAACAATTTCGCATTAGGAGCCGCGCTTATGCAAGGACTCAAAGTTGTTTTTTTTTGCTAGCCGTACACTAAATGGACACCAGCAAAACTACAGTACGATAGAAAAGGAACTGTTAGCCATCGTTTGGGCGACGAAATATTTCCGCCCATATCTTTTTGGTCGTAAGTTTTTAATCAAAACAGACCACCGTCCATTAGTTGGGTTAAATAGTATAAAAGAGCCAAATTCTAAGCTATAAAGATGGAAAATCAAGCTAAATGAGTTCGATTTCGAAATCAATTATATTAAAGGAAAAGCAAATGTTATTGCTGATGACTTGAGTAGATTAACTTATGAAGCATCGAATGGTGAAATAGAAATGAATCTACATGAATTATTTGATGAAGATGCTAATACAGTGCATAGCGCAGAAAGTGATGTTACTAACTATATTAAAATACAATTATTTATCCAAAATTCAAACTTAAATTTTCTCAGGACAGAAATAATTTTTAAAAATAAAATTCGACATATGTTAAAAGTTACAAATGAAGATAGTCTTCTAGATTTTATGAAAGAGAAATTACCTGCAAGAGGACTAGCAGCAGTGTTTTACCCAAAACATTGAACTATACAAAATATTTCAATCATTATATACACAATATTTTGCAAGAAATAAAAGTCTTAAAATATTAAAAGCAAACATATTTTTGGAAGATGTAAATGATAGAGAAATCCTTTTAAAATTAATAGAGAAAACGCATATGGAAAACAATCACAGAGGTATTAATGAAGTTTATGAAGAACTCAAAAGAAATTATTATTACCCAAAATTACAAAAAGAAATCCAGAAATACATTAACTCCTGAGAAATATGTAAACTCGCAAAATATGACAGGTCTCCAATAAAACATAATCTAAACATTACTCCTACCCCAAAGAAACACAATGAAATCGTTCATGTAGATATTTGGTATCCTCAGCGTGGCACAATGTATTTAATAAGCGTAGATAAGCTTACGAAATACGCAACCGCCTTTCATTTGGAAGATAGAACTTGGATCTCGATATTAAAGGCAATTAAAGAAAGGATACAGCATTTGGGAAAACCAGAGCTACTGATATTTGATAATGAACTGGATACTGCCACAATAAGAGAATTTTTGAATGAGCACCAAATAAGCTTCCATACAACCACAGCGTATATGAAAACTGGTAACTCGGATGTAGAGAGATTACATGGTACTCTCAACGAACATATGAGACTATTTAATGCGGACGCGGATAATAAAGACGACATACACGAAAAGGTGTTTAAAGCAATTGTATCGTACAATAATACTATACACACCACTACTAATAATCGGCCGATAGATCTTCTTAATAACATAATTAAAAAGGAAGAAATAATTAAATTGTCACAAAAAATAATGAAGACAAAACCAAAGGAATTAATATTCTGAATCAGAAAGCCAATAGACTTGCAACGAGTAGTTTTGCCAACAACATAGTAAAACACGATAGAGTTAGTAAATCAAAGCCCAAATATAAGAAAATTGAGAATTATAAACAAACTGGAAACTATTTAGTATCTAATGATAACAGATTTAAGAAAATATATAAGACACAGGTAAAAAGAAAAACATGAGAAAAATGGAAAATGTATGTATATTTATATAATATTCTGTATCTGAAATACCTGAATCAGCAGGGACTGCGTATTCAAGCGGTGGAGGAGTGACATAAATGTCCTCACATATGAATCTCTTATTAATATATTAATTACACTAACGATAAGCTAAATATTATATTTTATTATTAAACTTAGTCATAAGAGAAATTAGAGTAATCATAATTATAATAATATATAATTAAGTAATAATTATAAAATATATAACAGAAATTAGAGTAAATGTTATTATGATAAGAGACAAAATAGAATTAAGATTATGTTACATTAGGTTTAAGATAATTGAAATAAATAAAATCTTTCTCTTTCTGTTCAAACTTCAACGCAGATGGTTGTTTTAGTTACGAACATTATTATATGTGATGACAATAAGAGACTATCAATATAACAACATACGTGAAAGAGAGGTTTAAAAACGCAATATATGAAATATAACGCAAAAACATTTTAAACATATAAAACATTTTAGTGGCATTGGTAAAGAATTAATGAACTGTATATTTATTTGTTTGGCTAGTGCATTGCTGCTGCTGCCTTTACAACAATTAATGCGCAAGTAGCTTTGATTAAGCTGCAATTGCAAAATTGTTGAACTTGCTGCGTTGCGTTTATTGTGTTTAGAGCATAAAAGAATTAATAATATGCAGTCTAACAACTATTCTCAGGAGACTAATCGCTTTGTTGACGGTTTCTCTGATACACCGACAAACAACCGTCTGAAGGATGTACAGCAACACCCTACGGTCATCCCGTTTATCTTGAGCCGAGTCACCATTTAAATTTATAAACTGCATAGAAATGAGAAATTTACCGAAAAAATTATATAGATAATTGATTTGAAATTTCGAGAATTTTAGGCTGATTTGTTGAGTTTAAAATATAGTTACTAAAATGGAAACGGTGTACATCTTTAACATTAAAATGAGCAAAAGCTACACAAACAAATACAACAAACTTGTTACAAGTAAACTAACAATATCAGTATGAAAGAAAAGGGGATAGACAAGTAAGCGAGGACGCAACAACAAGTAATGTGAACAAAATACACAAACAACAATGAAGTCGCGATATAGTTTTGGAGAAGGCGAAACCCCGAACTTTCGACTTCAAGAACCTTCATCAGACTGATTACGTGGGCATATAAAAAGGCAAGCCAAAGCAGGCAACGAGTAGTAAGAATTCAGTCAGTATTGGGAGGAGTTGCGTGTGAAGAAAACAGTCGTAGTTTGAAGATCGCCGTCAGCGTTGTCTACTCAGTGCTTTTAGCACTGTTTTTAGTGCTTTTTAAAACTTTCGACTCGGAAAATTTTCGAGTTAGTGCCTAGTGCTTTTCTTTTCATGTCAGTGACATCAAATCAAAAATCTCAATGTTTTGTTTCAAATACATTATATATTTGTTATATTATTTTTTTAAATTGTTTTTTATTTTTGTTATATTATTTTTTATTTTTGTTTAATTTTGTTTTACTTTATTATTTATTTTAATTTTTGTTACTTTTTTATTTTTTCATTGTTTTGTTTGAAATACATTATATTTGCAATCACATAACAAACTTGTTAAAACTAAAAAAGTTTTTAAAACTAATAAATGAAAAAAAATGATTTGTTTTGAAAAATAAATTAATACAAAGTATTAACTCAAATAATATTTTATACTTTTTAAAAAATCATATAATAAATAAATAAATAAATAAAACAAAAACTCTTTTCCTTATTAAAGCTGGAGTTAAATAAATAATATTAATTTTGGTTTGTAATTTTTTTACTGATTATATAAAATGGTGATAAAATTAAAATAAATATTATAATGTTTTAGTGCTTTTTTGTCAAAATTACGCGTTTTTTTAACGAGTTTGGTGCTTTTTGAAAATTTATAGTTGACAACGCTGATCGCCGTGCGAACGGTAAAGAATTCATCTAAAACTAAACACAAATTTATTTTTATTTTGTTTGCAATCAAGGAACTCATATTTTAAACGTTTTTAAAATGGTAAAAACGTAACAATTAGTGTCAGAAGTGGGATTGCAAAATCCAAAAGTAAAAATAAAAAATAAAAAAAAATTAAATTTAATTAAACTCCCCGAACTAAGAGTGGAACGACTTTAACGAGAGTCGGGGAAACTAGAACTGCCAACAACGGGAACGAACAATGAACTGCAAAGGCGGTTAAGGGAACAACTGCAGCTTCAGGACATTGAAATTGATTCCTAAGAGTTCGAGGATGAAGAGGAACGAGAGTTAAAGGCCCCTGCAACCCCTAGCGGTATCGACATAAATTCTAGAGCTAAGAATCAAAAACTATTTGCTGATGTACGAGAAGCTTCTAGAGCCGAAAATGAAAAACTTCTGGCTGATGTACAAGAAGCTTCTAGAGACGAAACTCAAAAACTTCTGGCTGAGTCTCGAAAAAATAGTGAACGAATGATGGGAAAAATGAAAGTAGCAAACCAAAAGTTATTTAATGATGTACAAGAAGCTTCTAGAGCCGAAAATCAAAAACTTTTGTCAAAAATTGAGAAGAAACTTGAAGCGACAATAGAGAAGATGCAGGAAATGCGTGAGTCATTAGGCAAAAGACTTACCAGTGTCGAGGAAAAAGTGTCAGATTTGGAAAAGACCGTTGACGGAAAACTAGTTATAATGGAGGAGAGGATCAGAAACCTCAAGATCCAGCGACCAGTGCAAATCGTATCGGAAGGCACCGACAGGATAAAAACACCTTGCTTTGATGGTAGCTCTCCCCTATCCGTGTTCAAATTCCAATTCGAGACATTAGCTAGCAGAAACGAATGGGACAATGGGGAAAAGGCTTTGGAACTAATTTAGGCGTTAAAAGTTGTCGCGGCCGAGATTCTAGAAACCATGCCAGCCAGCTGCAGAAACAACTACAACGACTTAATGGTGGCGTTACAGCGTAAATTCGGTGACGACCACAAACGAGAACTATACCGCATGGAGTTAAGGTGCCGGGCACAAAAGACCAATGAGGCACTTCAAGCCTTTACAATGGAGGTCGAGAGATTAGTGCAGCTTACATACTTTAAAACCGAGGCGTTTGTTAATGGTATACGTGACCCTGACATCAAACTAGAGGTATGTTCTACACAGAAGTCAACCTTCGCAAAGACCGTGGATTTTGCACTAGCTCAGGAGACCGCTCACACGATTTCTAGACCACAAGTTAGCAAAGTCTCGGAGGAAGAAGAATGCCTTTTAAATAAATTTATAGAGATGTTAAAGCAAGTTTTGGGAGAAAACGTAAAAAAGGCTAAACTTAAATGCTTCAACTATGGAAAGGGTGGTCATTTCCAAAGAAACTGTAAAGCGCCACGGAAAAGTCAATATCCGTCTCACCAACAAGGAATAAACGGGTGAGATACCAGCCATCTACACAAGAGTTCCCGTTAAACTAAAACGAGCAAGTACTGAGGGGCAAGAGCTGGCTCCCACAAGCCAGGGCCCACAGTCTCAATATCAGCGATGCAACAAAACAACTACAACCTTATGGCGTGCGGGTACATAAATGGCAGACAACACACCTTCACTATAGACATGGGTGCGACGTAGTCTATCATCAGACCAGATCTAGTAAAGGGGAAGTGAAAGTGGGAAGCGGAAGTACTTAGTAATATAAGACTACGAACAACTACTAGAGAGTCTGCCACCGTCCACGGAAAAACAGGCGAAGGTGACTATAGCCAACATTAGTGTAAGCCACGTTATTATTGGTGCCGATTTTATGATAGCTCATGGCATCAATTTGTATATGGGGAACAAATAATGAGTTGACGAAATGTGGAGATACCTCTTGACGTGGGATACAAGCACGCCAGAAGGATAGTTGCTGTCGAACAATAAAAATAACCACCTCAGAGTGAATCATTTACATGGGCGCGTTTTTGAAAATGTGGAGAAATGGGTAGCAGGTTTAGCAGCTCCGGAGAGAAATTAAGGAAAAAGCAGCTAAGGAGGTATGCTTCTGCTTTCGCCAACAACAATAAAAGACAAGGAAGAACAGCCATGGTCAAACTTGAAATTGATACTGCCGAAGAGAGACCGATAAAACAGGCACCTAGAAGCATACTGTTGGCGAAGCGTAGTGAGATAAAAGAGCTAGTTGAAGAAATGAAGAGGACCGCTGTAATCGAACCATCATCGGGCCCGTGGACCTCACCTGTAGCCTTAGTCAAGAAGAAAGGTGGCAGTACAAGATTCTGCATAGACTACATGAAGCTGAATGATGTCACTAAAAAGGACAGCTACCCGCTACCGAGAATTGACGACACACTCGATACGCTAGCCCGAACGAAGTGGTTCTCCACGCTGGATAAACAAAGTGGGTATTTGCAGGTGGATATTGCACACAAGGACAAGGAGAAAACTGCATCCAGCGCGAACGGCGGCTTATGGCAGTTGAATTGAACGCCTCCAGACTCATGACTTCAGTATTGAACACCGAAGAGGCATAAAACATGGGAATGCTGACGCTCTCTCACGCGGACCTTGTAATTTGAAGTGAAAACATAGCGTGAAAGCCGAGAAGAAGGAATCCATCGCTGATATCCGGCTTACACAGATCGAAGCCAATGAAGACTGGACCGAAGCACAAAGAATATTGGCGAAGGTTATAGCAGCTAAGGAGGCAGGCAAACGACCTACCAAAAAATGAGATATCCGCAGAAGGTCCTCTTACGAAAGCATATTGGGCACAATGGACAGTTTAAAACTGATAAACGGGTGCTTATATCATCCAACCTATTAGAATTGCCTTCCTCCAAAATGAAGGAAGTATTAAATGAGTGCCATATTGGAGCTAGCGGAGGACATCTTGGTGTGACAAAGACGCTGGGAAGGCTAAAACAACGTTTTTATTGGGTTGGATGTCAGCAAGCAGTGGCGGATTGGATAGTAGACTGTACCCAAAGGTCCGGTAAGAAAAAGAGGATCTGCGGTTCATGATTCAACATCTAGATCACCCGCCAAGATTATTTTTGGGACTGAGATAAAACTGTCCGATAACTTAGAGTTATGGTGTTAAGCCCGCCACAGATAGGGATGCCACATACAGTGGAAAAGAAGAAAGCCTAAATGAACTTCATGAATTTGTGCGCACCCGTATAAAAATGGTCAGTGATAGAATGGAGGCCAGGTATGATCGTGCAGCAAACACAAAGGGCTTCCATGAGGGACAACTGGTTCTACTATACAACCCAAAGCGGAAGAAGATATTATCCCCCAAGCTACAAACCAGCTGGGATGGGCCGTATAAAATAACTAAACAGTTAAACGATGTTGTCTACACGATACAGAAAGCTAGCAGCCTCCGAACAAAAATGTAGGTTATATATGTTGAACGACTGGCAAAATATGGGAGAAGAGATAATGAGCATATTCGAGACGAACAGGCTTAAGTGGGCGGCACTGTTACGAAAATGGAAACGGTGTACATCGTTTAACATTAAAATGAGCAAAAGTTCATAAACCAATACAACGAACTTGTTACAAGTAAACCAAATACATCAGTATGAAAGAAAAGGGGATAGACAAGTAAGCGAGAACGCAACAACAAGCAATGTCAACAAAATACACAAACAACAATGAAGTCACGATAGAGTTATCGAGAAGGCGAAACCCCGAACATTCGACTTCAAGAACTGATTACGTGGGCATATAAAAAGGCAAGACAAAGTAGGCAACGAGTAGTAAGAATTCAGTCAGTCTTGGGTGAAGACGCGTTGCGTTTGAAGAAAACAGTCGTGGTTTGAAGATCGCCGTTGTAAAAACTATCTTGAAATGTGTAGTGGAATTCGAATAAAAGCACACTGTTTTATTGCAAAAATCGCATAATTGCAAATGAATATTATTTTCTTTTCCTTTTTGAAACAAATTGGGGTTGTTAATTTGTTTATAAATCTCCCTTGAATCTCTTAAAAAAAAAGAGATCTTTAGGAGATGTGGATTGTAATTAATCGGAAGTAATTACAATCGTTGGGATGCGTGTTGTGGGAGAGAGAAAGAAAGAAATACAATTATTTCAATTTCTTTTTGGAGAATTGAGAGAGAAAGAGATTCTTACCTTTTTTTCCAGCTTCCAATTACACTCTTTGTATTTTATCCAGTTGTGAATTTATTAGGGGTATTTGGTAAGTATAAATTTAATCACTGGTACAAATTTTAGCGTAAGTAGTTCAGGTGAGTATAATTCAGTTAGGTATATTTTTTAATATATATTATATTTATGCACAATTGGTTGATTTCATAAGTACAATATTATAAATTTAGGTAAGTATATTTAATTCAAAGGTAAATATATATAATTCAAAGGTAAGTATATTTCAATTAAACGGTAAGTATATATTTTAATATATAACTTGAGCACAATTTTAAAATTTAAGAGATCTTTATAAAACACAATTTTTTTTATATATATTTAGCACAATTTATAGTTTATAATTTTTTTTGGTAATTTTATTGATTTTATCACACCTTTTTTTTTACTTGACTGTGTTAGAAAAAAAACTTGATGTTAAACTAGGTTGTTGTTACGATAAGCGCAAGATGATAAGGTCCTTGGCACAAGTCCTTTGTACTACACCTCCGGGCGAGAGGCCATCTTAAGTTTAACCCCAGGGCCGGCGATATGTTCAAACTAGGTTTGAACACAACCAAATTATAACGATAACAATAATAATAAGTGACAACAAAACACTTTCCATCCATCTAAAGGAATGTCTCCGCAATTCCATTATACAAAAGGAATGCCTCCACTATTTACAGTAAGGCAAATTGTCTACGAAGTTTGGTGGGAAGACCATGAAACAAATTGGGGTTGTTAATTTGTTTATAAATCTCCCTTGAATCTCTTAAAAAAAAGAGATCTTTAGGAGATGTGGATTGTAATTACTCGGAAGTAATTACAATCGTTGGGATGCGTGTTGTGGGAGAGAGAAAGAAAGAAATACAATTATTTCAATTTCTTTTTGGAGAATTGAGAGAGAAAGAGATTCTTACCTTTTTTTCCAGCTTCCAATTACACTCTTTGTATTTTATCCAGTTGTGAATTTATTAGGGGTATTTGGTAAGTATAAATTTAATCACTGGTACAAATTTTAGCGTAAGTAGTTCAGGTGAGTATAATTCAGTTAGGTATATTTTTTAATATATATTATATTTATGCACAATTGGTTGATTTCATAAGTACAATATTATAAATTTAGGTAAGTATATTTAATTCAAAGGTAAATATATATAATTCAAAGGTAAGTATATTTCAATTAAACGGTAAGTATATATTTTAATATATAACTTGAGCACAATTTTAAAATTTAAGAGATCTTTATGAAACACAATTTTTTTTATATATATTTAGCACAATTTATAGTTTATAATTTTTTTTGGTAATTTTATTGATTTCATCACACCTTTTTTTTTACTTGACTGTGTTAGAAAAAAAACTTGATGTTAAACTAGGTTGTTGTTACGATAAGCGCAAGATGATAAGTGATTTCATTTTTCTAATTTTATTTCCCACCAAACTTCGTAGACAATTTGCCTTACTGTAAATAGTGGAGGCATTCCTTTTGTATAATGGAATTGCGGAGACATTCCTTTAGATGGATGGAAAGTGTTTTGTTGTCACTTATTATTATTGTTATCGTTATAATTTGGTTGTGTTCAAACCTAGTTTGAACATATCGCCGGCCCTGGGGTTAAACTTAAGATGGCCTCTCGCCCGGAGGTGTAGTACAAAGGACTTGTGCCAAGGACCTTATAGCTTGTGCAATTATTTTGGCATCTGGAGTTGTGGACAAAGTCGATGATGATGCTTCTTCCGTTGATGTCTTTCGTTGAACGACCTTCTTTCTTTTCATCTTTTGAAACGTCTTTCGTTGAACTGCTGCATTTTTGGACCTTTCAGGGGTAGGGTGAAGCAATGTGTGGTGGAATTTGTCACATTTCTTACACATGTCCAGTGACGTGCAGGACCGTAGGTCATGGCTCCTAGCTAGGCAGTTTTCACAATACCGATGCCTATCGACGAGCTCATGCCTTTCAATGATAGACATTCTCAGGAATTGGCGGCAAAACCTCAACGCATGGAATTTCCGGCAAATTTTACATTCGTAAATTTCAGGATCTGGTCGAGATCTTGGGTGACGACCCTTGCCCGCGTGACGTCTATTGGAATTGGGTTTGTAGTTCCGGCGTATTATTGTAAATCTACGGTTGTGTCTAAGGGAGAAATTTTACAGATTAGAGAAGGTTAAGAGGTTAAGCTGAAAGTAATGAAAATTGAGTCGAATTAGGAAATGTTAGTAGCGGGAGAAAAAAGACGAGTTGTGTTGAGAATTTGAAGGTGGTTTAGAATATAATTTTAGCTAGAATTCTCATCGTTCAGACGATGTGCGAATATCTGCCGTACGCACATTCCTATCCGGTGGAGCACGAGGGGGAGTAAATTTCCATTCACGTTCGAGTGCTCTATTAGCTACGAGAAAACTACGACCATTGTCAGTTACTACCCTTTGGGGTAGTCCACGCCTCCCAACGAAATGAGGGAATGAGTCTTGGAATGCTGACGAAGACAGGTCTGAGCATAGTTTCAAATGGATAGCTTTCGTGTTGGAGTAAACGAAAGCGCTAAAATAGGTCTTTGTAGTGGTTGAATTCAGTGGGGCTGAGATTTTAGCAAAGTCAATGCCTATGTCTTGAAATAGAGGTGACAGAGTAAATCTCTTTGGGGGGAGTGGTGCCAAAAACTGAGAACAAGGCTGTTGGCGGTAAATAATGCAAGTTTTGCAGTGTCGTATTATCTTCCTCACTCGGGGTTTGAGACGGAAGATATAGAATTCAGTCTGTACCATCCGACACAGTTGACTGCATTCAGCTTTGGATTGGTTTAGATACGGCTGGCAAAATCGGGAGTTGCCAGGTGATATAATGGGGTATCTCGGGATGTTTGCGGACTGCTTTTGTCCTCTAATACCGACAATTTCAAAATGAGAATTTTGATAGGGGAGTTGAAGTCGGCTTCTAATTCTTTCTGTTAAGAATGTTCGTTGAGATCTTGGGTTAATAAGAATTCGATTGGTGAAGAGTTCACCTTTATATTCTATTTGCTCTAGAGCAGTTTGCAATAGAGTATTTTCATTACTCGTAGAGCAATTAGCGTGTACCTTATTCGATGTAGGGTTTTCTGTTTGTGTTTCATCGGGATTGTTTTGGGTAGCATTTGAATATTGCGGCGTATTACTGCTACCTTTATAATTTGAGTCATGTGGAGTTTCTGAAATTTCTGTCATGTGGAGCAGAGAGTGATTGACAGTTTCTTGAAATACCTCTGTATCGCAGGGGGGAAGTGTTATAGAGTTAGATTCAAATGTATTTTGGGTAAAGGCGTGTGAATACCGTGATGTTCCTAGGTCACTAGCGGAATTTAATTGAGCAATTTTTATTAACTCGAGAATTTGTGAAGTGCAAAGGCAGTAGGCATCCTCACACGCTTCATAATTTGTCTTCGCCTCTTCCTTAACTTTCGAGGTTACTATTCTGTTATGGGACAACATTAAGTTCTCATAGGAACTTTCGAGTTTTGCCCATATCGAGTCCAAGTGTTTCAACTTGACTCCTAGAACCAATTCCGATTGCTGGTCTGTGGGAGTTCGTTGGATATGTTGGCAAAATTGGATCAAATGATCACAATAGAATAAGAAGCTCTCCTTTGGAGAGCTGTTTGCTTCGCTAGTAGATGTGGTAGACATTTTCTCAATATGGGATTGAAAATTTGAATGATATAGAACAAAGTGTGTTGAGATTTAATTATTGGATCCGTATATGAGATACGACTCGTTTATAATTTGAGGTTTCGGTTATCGGGAAGTAGGGCTGGAACTGCTGTCCAGTCAATTCTAAAGAGAGTGTATATATGTGAGTAATACTGGATATTGTAATCCAGGAGATTAGGGCTACTGGGAAGTAGTACTAGAACTGCGATCTAGCAAAATTTAAAGAGAATATATATAGGGGCAATACTGGATATTGTAATCCAGGTTAGCACTTAGGAGAATTGGGCTACTGGGAAGTAGTACTAGATATCTGTTATCTAGCGTAAAAAGAGTTAAGAAAAAACTCTAAGTGCTAATTCGCGGTGTAAAAAATTATTTTCTATATTCTATGAATAGGGGGAGGGGCTATATGGGAATAGCACTAGATACCTGTTATCTAGTTTAAATATAGAAAAAATAGAATATAGAATTGAATAAAGAAATTTGGGATTCTAATAAATTGCCATGTAAATTCTCTTATATAATTGTGATATGAATTTTCAAATGAGATATGAAAATTATTTTTTTTTCACCGTGTAATTTGTGTATTAATCTACCAAATATATTTGAGATATTGGTGACATTGAATTTTCTTTAGTTCATTAATTTAAAAAAATTCAAATTAAAAAAAAATTTTTTTTTTTTTTTTTGTTAAATTTTAAAAATATTTTTAAATATTTTTTGTTTTTGAGTTTCAAATATATTTTATTAATAATTCGCAAAATGTATTTATTATTAAATTTTAATTTATTCTTGTAGTATCATTTTCACGATGTGCGCCTCAATGGGTTAATTTGCAATGGACTGTATTGTTTTCATTGGAAATAAAGACCAGTGGTGTAAAGGAAAAATTTCATTTGTTAATTAATTTTTTATTTTTCAATTTATGTTTTTAAAATTAAAATTAAAACAAGTGAGGGTAAATGGGATAATTTATTTATTTATTTTAATAATATATTTATTTATAATTATTAAAAGTGGGAAAAATAAAAATTTGCAGTTGATATTTGGTATAAATATCATTCCTTTAATACTCTGTGTGGTGTTTTTTCCTTCTGTCTATTCCTTGTCCTTCTTCGTTCGCTTTCCTTGTGACACAACCAGAATTGTTGTTTCAATTTTGATAAATCCGCTATTCTCTTGTTGGAATTTTGTAACAAAGAGATTTGTTACAAATCAAGAGACATTGCACTTGAGTTATCAAACGGGAATATAGTAAATCAAACACACTTCTCTTATGTGTGACTAAGAGAGTGGTGTATTAATACACTATATGTTTGATTTACAGAGAAATTAAGGGAGATGAGATCACTTGCACTTTTATTTATTATTATTTTTTTTTTTACTTTGTTCCTTTTTTTAAAGGTCAAATGGTGTTATTTTTTTTTTTTACATATACAGAAAAGAAATTTCTGTATTTTATATTCGAAAACGAGAAATGAAACGCGAAATAGAGAACGGTATTAATATACCATACTATATACTATATGTACATATACGTATTTATACGGGTTTGTGTAATTTTAGAGTGTGAAAATTTGTTTCTAAGATATTCGAATTTTAAATGATTTCTTATATGTGTATAAATATAAAACGGGATAAACGCAAAACCGGTACACGGGTAAAAGGAGAGAAAAAACGGGATGTATGTGCTTTTTTAGAATGTAGTTTTACCGTAAGCATATGTCCATCTAAATGTCCATACGCTTCTTTTAACCTCTTTTCTGTTTTTCGAGGTTAATTTTTATCGTAATCACTTTTTAGCACTCTTTCTTTAACGGGTTAAATGTTATTTTTAACCTATTATCATTTTTTCCTTTTTGGTCACTTTTTGTTTTTTCTCTCTCTTTTTACATATATATTTTGTTTTTTGAGTTTATGCGGAATAATTTCTATATATATATGTATGTAAAAGTTTTGTCACTTACTTTTCTTTTTTACTTATTTTCCAATATCTTGTTTTTTGATGGTTTATGTTGTAGTGATGATCTTGAGAATATCTCTTTACCTCATTGTATGGAGTTGTTGTATGGGCTTGTTGTATGGAGTTTGTTGTATAGAGCTGTTGTATGGAGTTGTTGTATTGTGTTGTTGTATGAAGTTGCTTTTAATTTAATTTGTATTCAAAGAGATTGTCTTCTTCTTTTTTATAAAAACACCATGAAACAAATCCACAGGTTGCTTTTTGTTTGCCGTGAGAAGGACCATGAAACAAATTGGGGTTGTTAATTTGTTTATAAATCTCCCTTGAATCTCTTAAAAAAAAGAGATCTTTAGGAGATGTGGATTGTAATTAATCGGAAGTAATTACAATCGTTGGGATGCGTGTTGTGGGAGAGAGAAAGAAAGAAATACAATTATTTCAATTTCTTTTTGGAGAATTGAGAGAGAAAGAGATTCTTACCTTTTTTTCCAGCTTCCAATTACACTCTTTGTATTTTATCCAGTTGTGAATTTATTAGGGGTATTTGGTAAGTATAAATTTAATCACTGGTACAAATTTTAGCGTAAGTAGTTCAGGTGAGTATAATTCAGTTAGGTATATTTTTTAATATATATTATATTTATGCACAATTGGTTGATTTCATAAGTACAATATTATAAAT
Source organism: Sarcophaga subvicina (assembly GCA_936449025.2). NCBI lineage: Eukaryota > Metazoa > Arthropoda > Insecta > Diptera > Sarcophagidae > Sarcophaga > Sarcophaga subvicina. Next base: position 10,574,162 of record OW388085.2, read on the forward strand.
TTAGGTAAGTATATTTAATTCAAAGGTAAATATATATAATTCAAAGGTAAGTATATTTCAATTAAACGGTAAGTATATATTTTAATATATAACTTGAGCACAATTTTAAAATTTAAGAGATCTTTATAAAACACAATTTTTTTTATATATATTTAGCACAATTTATAGTTTATAATTTTTTTTGGTAATTTTATTGATTTTATCACACCTTTTTTTTTACTTGACTGTGTTAGAAAAAAAACTTGATGTTAAACTAGGTTGTTGTTACGATAAGCGCAAGATGATAAGTGATTTCATTTTTCTAATTTTATTTCCCACCAAACTTCGTAGACAATTTGCCTTACTGTAAATAGTGGAGGCATTCCTTTTGTATAATGGAATTGCGGAGACATTCCTTTAGATGGATGGAAAGTGTTTTGTTGTCACTTATTATTATTGTTATCGTTATAATTTGGTTGTGTTCAAACCTAGTTTGAACACTTTTCATTAATCTATAGGAACTCTAATTCATTTAAAGAGAATTGTATTACCTGCAAAACCGCTTAAATGAAAGAGATTTTATTTGTAAAAACATATTTTTATATAAAGAGAACTCGGTTCAAATATATTACATCTACCAGCGACAAAAGTTAAAGCTCCGTCTATAACCAGTGGTCGTCATTCGGAGGCAGTAAGTCTTCTTATACGGTTGTCCATAACAATCGCTTGAAACTTTGTATTACCGTATGACCGCCTTCTCTTTCACGTAGCTTTCGTCCCGCCAGCGATGTGGATGTAAATCGCGGTTAATTGATTATGTCGAGTCCTCTCTAATTGGGGGGACAACTGACTGGCCGTAGCGGATGGCCCCCATCCAAAAACAAATCAGACGAGCACGAGAAAATTTGGTAAAAGTATTCTCCCATCATAAAACCTGTAATTGGAGATAACCCCATTCAAAATTAATATTCCTTTATTATTATTATTCCGATCGCAAATATTGGTTTATTCTGACATTTTATCTACTTCGAAACTACGCAATGGTGGACTTCTTCTACTTACAGCAAATACAAAAGTATAAAGAAATTATTTGCAGCAAAAAGTTTATCGGGTGTTTGTAACAATCATTTTCAATACCACTCCAAACTAAATTCCTACAAAAGTACAATCACTCAACTTTTGCATTAACTGTTCCGAAAACCATGCACCAAACACTATAGAATGCAAACTTCTTAAGCAGCACAAAGAAATGTTTGAAATCAAAATGAGAGCGAAATGCACTTTCAACGCAGTAAAATACAATTTTAGCCTTACTAAGTATCTATTCTTACGTTTTCTCTTTAACTTAGGTTAGGTAAGGTGGCCGAGCCGTCTGAAAGTAAGAGGTCCAATTTAGACCAGCATTTAGGTCCATTACGTTAGATTGGATTAGATTATGTGGTGAAATCCCTCGAAGGAAGAGGTCCCACATAGGCCAGAATTAAAGCCAATTGTGATACCACAATTAATTCTACCCGGGGGTCAACCGTTTCCTATAGAAAACCATTCCGAGTTAAAAAAATCTTGCCATTGCACCATCCCTTATCTTAGAGAGATCAGATGAAGATTTCAGAAATCTCTAAGTCTTTATGAAGACAACAGAGCACTAACAGATGAGGCATTGACGGAATACCAAGTATTTCTGCATGCCTAGCTAAAATACAGTGTCCGGTATGAATCAATATTATGCGGTGAATGATTATGTGATTTAAGGACAGCAGAGTCTATCAATAATGCAAGTACTCTCCTGCTGCCAACGAGATTGAGCTTCCCTATAAAACGAATGGATAATATCCAAATTTACTGAGGTGGTCGGAATACCTTTGCCTTTTAACATACCGGAGATTACGAGCCACGTACACTTATCAGCAATTCAATATCCCTATATCAAGAAAGCCAAATTTCCCTCTGCATTCATTGACAAGGACGGACATTGAAACTATATTTGTTAGGGACTCAATCGCAGCCTGGCGTCTGAGTAAATCAAGAGATTTTCAGTGTAAATTCCGCCACATAGCAATAATTGTGCCGCTTTCAAAATTGGCATAACCTCTGCCTGGAAAAGACACCCTTAACAAATATACCTCTGTATCTTCAGACCAGAAGTCCCTAGTTGGAATTCTAAAACTGAGTGTTCTATTAATGTTCATGTAATTAAGTCTTACTGCCACCAGCTCACCCCTCTGCTTTAGTAGAAGATCAGAGGGTAGAGCAAATAATGATTTGGTTGGAGCGGGACACAGTGCACTAGTGACCATAACAGCTGACTGCCTGCGTACCCTGTCTCAGTCGAAGTGGCATTGGTGTTTGTACATCGTTCACCAAACATGTGGAGCAAGGTTTTCTTCATAACGGCCCGATGGAGCCAGTATGTGATAGTTGGTCTGAGACTCCCTTCCCTGCGAGTTTGGGATCAAGAATAACAACAGATATGTAATCCTTTTGGATAACCTTATATTACCTTATATTACCTGATAAAAAAGCATTAATACTACTTTGCGATACAAGTCCATTCAGTTGAAGCTTTATAGCCTGTTTACGTCTTAAAGAGAGAATGTGCGAATCAAAGTCTGATATCATAATGGCCAGATCATCCACATAACCGTAGACCTTAAATCCACGTCGTAGCAGTTCTTCTAATAGGCGTCTACTACGATATTCTACAGCAAGGGTTAGAGAAAACCACCTTGTAGTATGCATGTAGTGACTTCCCTTGGCATATGAACTTCACCTATAGAGTTTTATTGTATTAATTATACTTTTGGTTAAAAGTTAAGTTTCAATAATATTGCGTTTATAAATGGTAATTAACGGTTTCTGAATGGACTTAGTTGAAGGCGATGAAATGAAAATGAAAACTGCTAGAGATTAAAATTTGAATGCGAGAGCTTTCTCAATGTTTTCTTCCCAGGAATTTAGTACAGTCTCCGTGGACCCGCCCCTATTATAAGCTTGTTAAGTTGGACCTTTTCTCAAAGTTCAGAACACTTTCCAACGTTTTAAAAACAAATGAGGATAGACTAATAGGTCTGATTTAAAACGTTTGAATGTGCCAGTGACCCACCGAAGGGTGTCTACTCTCAAATTAAAGGTAATTTGCTGCGAAGAAGTCTTCAAGCGACTCCATTCAAAATTACCCAGCCTGGCTTTGCCTTGAATAACCATAAGAAAGTGATTTACATAAACACCATTTCTGATTAGAATACAAGCTCTCTTTTTAATCTGGGTTACTTTAATTTTCTTTGGCCTTTGTGTTTAACTCTTCGTCGGATAGAAAACTTTCTTATAGTTGTTCAGGCCGGTTGTGGAAGTCCAAAGATCAATCTGCCCCTTTCATGGGTGCCTACATGGAAGTATCTTCCAGCTCTGCATCATCTGAGGCGGGCTTAGCTTTTGTATCCCTGTCACCTTCATATAATTTAAGGTACATCTTGTGAAGCTCTAGAACTCTTCTGGGATTTGGGAATGATCGCCTCCCTTCGGTTCTCCGACCTTGGCTCCCCACCAATTCTCTACCGGTAGGTCATCATTAGATATGCTGATAAGGTCCTATGTCTATTAGCCATTTAATCCTTGGAGATGACATGAATTCATCCTTGAAGCTGATAAGGCTATGCAGAAGGACGTTGAGCAATTCCTGCAGCTCTGTCAAGGTAGGAGTAGACCTCTCCGAACCTTTTAATACCGAATGAGACCAAAACGACGTAAGTGTTTGTCGATAAGCAGGCATATGCGGCGTTAGCTTTACTTTCGATATAGTTAGTGAATTTGTTTGTGTTGGATCCACCGTTACCACCAAAAGTGGCTGACGAAAATCCTCTACCGAACCCTTCACGTGGGTGGTGGTTGGTGGTTGCTCGATAGAGTTGTAATATATGTTTTCTTATAAAAAAAATATTATAAGTTTTTCAGTATTGTCTTAGCTCTGCAGCCGCTATTCAACAAGTATTAAAATGGCCTTTTGAGATTGAGGATTAAAAGACAGAAGTTTATTTTGGCTTCTTGATTAATTTTGAATTTTATTTAAAGAAAAGCACTAAATTAATTCTAAATCAGCATTTTGCTTACTTATCAATAAACAATAAAAAGTATCAATACAAAAAAATAAAATAAGTGTCAGTAAACTTTGAGTTTATGCTGACGCTTAATATAAAGCATTAATGCATAATATGTTTCAGTGAACTATATGTTTATGCTGACAAAGTATTCATTCATATAAAAAATTTTATAATATAATGCCCAAATAAAGTGCGGGTAAGAAGTATGCACACACTACACCCTCACCCTTTTAGTTTTGAGTATTATTAAAAATAAAATATATTCATAACACAAAAATGGAGAAAAAAATATTAAAATTGTTTGGTTAACTGAACCTATAATAGAGGGTTCTTATTACGCAAATTAAAAGAAATATTTTAGCTCTTACGGTTAATAAACTTAGAATAAGGGGTTTCTTATTACACCAATTAAATTTAAATTTTTTTTTTGTGTAATTAAAGGTTCTTATTAGACCATAAAAAATTTATTTTTATTACTTAAATATACATATAAATAAACATACATTTTTATAAATATTAGGAATTAAATTTCTTTATCATGTTTGTGTGTACGGTCTTGGATTTTGTTTTATCAATTTCTACGGTAACATTTAAGTCATCTATTTCCAATATTTTGTATGGACCTTTGTAAGGAGGCTGGCGTTTTTTTTTTATTATATTCTTCTTTCAATTTCTCTACTGGTATATACAAAAAAATTTCATCATTATTATATAGTACGTACTTTTTACCCTTAAATTTCTTTATTTTCAATAAAAGCTTCTCCATAAATGTTTCTAAAAACATAGGATTTTCGCTTCTATTGCATATCACGAGTGTAATTTCATCATCATATTTATTCTGCAGATTATTAATATCATTATTTTTATATATAAATTGTATTCTTTGAAGCTTCTTTATATTCCCACAAATGGAGGTGGCCTGTATCCTGTTGAGATATGTAATTATTTTCTTTATTATTATTATTTCCAATTTCATCCTTTTTATTTTTTTATATTTTTATTAAGCATACTACGAGTTATTGCCAGAGTTCTTCTTTCCCTTTCATCAATACAGAACGGAATTATTTCTTTCAATATTTTTGAATTAAGTTCAATACGAGACAGCGCATCTGCATTAGTGTTATTCGCTCCCCTTCTATATATAATGTCAAAGTCATAGTCCGATAACTCAAGTCGGATCCTGGTCATTTTTGAGGAAAACAGAGCGATGAGGGGTCTATGGTCGGTTATCATCCATATAGATATGGTCTAAAGAATTGAATGCCCCAATAAATTCCCAATAATTCTTTCTCAATAACCGACTTATTCCTTTCGTGTTTATTTAAAGATTTGCTTGCATATGATATAGGCAAATCGTTACCAATCACGCCTTGCGAAAGCACTACTCCCAAAGCTACGTTCGAGGCGTCTGTAGTCAAAATCAGGATATTGTAATATAGGTGGGTTCTTCAGTCTGTCTCTTAATGTGTCAAATGCTCTTTGGCAATCTCTTGTCCATTCGAATTTGACCTTCTTTTTCAATAAATTATTTAGACTATTTGTTTTTGCAAAATCCGGAATGAATCTTCTGTAGTAATTACAGAAGACTATGAAGGCTATATTCTAACTTCATCCGAATTTTTAGGAACAGGATACTGTTCAATAACATCATATTTTGTTGGATCGGTTTTAACATCGCCTTTTGTAATAAGATGTCCTAAATATAGGACTTCTGGTTTTAAGAAGCAACACTTTTCTGCGTTTAATCTCGAATTATACTGTTTCAGTCTTTCAAATACTTTTATGAGAATTTCATTGTGGTGTTTAAGGTTGCATCCGAAAACAATTATGACATCCACATATAGGAATGCGTTAGATTCCAAACCAGATAAAGCTATGGTGAGCATTTTCTGAAAACTGTTTGACGACATTTGTAATCCGAAAGGTAGTCTGTTATATTGATAGTGTCCGCTGTTAGTGGAAAATGCTGTAATTTGATGAAAAGAACTTGTCATATCAAGAGTTGAGAAAAATTTTGCTCGTCCTAGCTTGTCTAAAACACCTTCCAATCTTGTAAGGGGGAATTTGTCGTTTACAACTTTATCATTCAAACGTCTGTAATCTGCAACAAGACGCCATTTTTATGTCATTTTGTCCCTTTTTTGGGACCAATAACAAGGGAAAGTTGTATGGGCTAATTGATAGTTCTATTATATTTGCCTGTAATAGCTTCTGTACTTGTCTGTCTATTTCATTCAATTGTGTTTGTGGTAAACGATAATTTTTTGTATATACTGGGGTATTATCATTTATTTTTATTGTCTGTTTGTAAAATTTGTTAGTTGTTAAAGGTTCTCCCCCGAGATTAAATACTTTTTGATATTCCTTTAATATGCTGCATAAGGCTTTCTGTTTTTCGTCATCAAAATCGTTGACTTTGATTATTTCTTAACCTTCGTTATCCTGATGTGTGGTTTTATAGATGTTATAACATTGTAAAGGTAATGCAGATAGTTTAAGGTGTGGCAATCGTATGGATGTTTCCAATGTATTTAGAATCCTAATATAACGATTACCATTTTTTGGTATTATTGTATTTGCAACGAAAATTCCGTTTTTTTTTTCTTTATTGCATATTACACTATCTTCACGTATTTCAATATTGATATTTACTATTTTTTCATTTCTTGGGGGTATGAAAATACTTTTCACCTGGTTTGCTTTAGTTTCTATAGGAATTGTGATAATATCTCCATTCATATTAACACTTATGATTTGTGTATCGTAATTTATTATACAGTTGTATTTATAAAATAAATCCATTCCCAAAATTCCGACCGTGTTTATCGGAAAGTCTCTGTTCACCAGATAGAATTTATGTCTCAGGTAATTCTCTCCAAGTACCACTTCTAATTTTGTCGATCAAACAATTTCCGTATAGCCTTCGGTTATGCCATTCAATCTAAAAACATCTTGTCCAAACACATTACATCCATGCACAACATTTCCCTTGCAAAGGGATAAGTCAGAAACTGTATCAATCAAGAAATTCTGTTTGTAAGTCAGGTTTCTGATAGATAAATATATAAAGGAAAAAGGGATTTATTATGTGAATTTGTAATTTTCCCTTTCTGGAGATTCGTTCTGAACCCTCAGGGTTTCTCCGTTTCCCTGTTGATGTATTATGCGTATGTTTATTTTTGTTATTTCTCTGGTTTGTATAGTTGCTATTGTTATATTTGTTCCTGTTATGTCTGTTGTAAGTATTGTCTGTGTTATATCTACTGCTGATATTGTTGTTATATGTATTTTTATTATTATTATTAAAAGTTCTCCTATTACCCTTATAATTATTATTGTAGTTTCTATCATTTCTGTAGTGATTTGTGTTAAAATTTTGTTTTCTTTGATTGTTGCTTCTGTCATTGTTTCTGTAATTGTTATAATTACCTCGTTCTCTATTATCTATGTGAAAAATATTTAATGCGTTTGTTGCCTGCAGCAGTCTTTCCTGAGTACTAGCTATTTCAAATGCTTGTGTTAATGTTTTAGGTTGCGCCGCTATTACTGATGTTCTTATGTTCTCCTGTAGACTTTCTTGAAATGTTTCAACTGCCAAATTTTCATCTAGTTTTCTAATTGTAGAGCGTGCAACTTCGTTTTAGCTGTCCTCAAGAGCACTAAATTGTATAAGAGCTAGTTCTGAAATCAAAGTGTTTAATTTCTCTCGAAAACTCGACACATTACCTTTTTGTCTTATATTTCTAATTTCTGAATGAAGACTACTGGCTGTTTTGGTTGATTTGAAATTTGTTACTAATGCTTGTTTTAATTCATCAAATGTTTTTGGTATATTTTGAGTCAGTAAAATATTCCTAACTCTATCGCTAAATTTTATTGTCACTACATATTTTATCAGATTTATTTTTCCTTGTTCATTCAGTTCACTATGGACCATTTGTACCATCGATATGTACTGGTTTTCCACCGAACACAGGAATGGTATCTGAGGCCTTTTTGCTGTCAAAGTTTGACATTTTTAAGCTGTCGTTATTAGAGTGTTCTGTCAGAAGTTCAATTGCCATTGCTTTTAAAGCTTTAAATTCTTTAATTTTTTGTTGTCTAATTGGATCTGACAAATGGATCTGCTAATTTTCCAAACTGTTTACTAAGTTCATTTATTAAGTGGTCCTTTTCTTTTATCGTGTCTAGTGTGTATTTCCTACCCTTTGATTTTCTAGCATTTATTATTAGTTTATTAAGTTGTTCAAAAATCTGGCCCATATAAAAAAAATTTTTTGTTACTTTATTTCAGTGAAAATACATCCGAGTAACTAACTAGTCTAAGTTGTTCAGTTAGTTGAGTAGAACTCAAAAATCTTTTTATTTTTCTCGAACCCTCCAGACTTGTTTTATTTGAAAAAACGTTTTCTTGATCTTTTCACACAAAATTATTGATTACCCAAATATGTTTGAACCTATTTTAAAAATTCAAAATTTTTAGAAAGGGGAGAGTTTTGCCTTTGAAATGGTATACGCAAATATTTTGACCAAACTTCCATGTTATGAGTTTTGATGGGGTTAACTTGGAAAATATTATTTTTTTCTTATTTTTTCAAGTTTGACCATTCTTAATTGCAAAATTTAATTAAAAAATATGAAATAAGCGGTGACATTCTGAAAGTGAATTCTCTTGTGAAGAGAAAGTAACTTCGTTTGATAAAATTGGACAAAAGTGTAACACCTGAGTCATATTTTTTGTATATGGTGTCTTGTCAAGTGAACTTTCAGTTCAAAAATTTTCAGAATTTTTGATGGATCTTGATTGTTTATTGGAAAATCTGTCCATTTCACGATTGGGCGACTAGTACGTACGTAGTACGTATTCGATCAGTTTCTAATCTCACTTCTCGTTGTTCAAGTGGTTCAAGCGAACGGGTCTCAGCGGTATATACTCGAAGATTTTGCAGTCTCACTGCTCGTCTAATTCTGAGGCTCGTAATGCTCTTTTCTTTCGTGCTTGAGGTGTAGGTCGACTTTATCATTCATTTTGAATAATTTTCAGTGACGCCATCCATCGGAAATTAATCGCACCAACCTCCGTCGTCTCATGCGCAACAACTTTGTTAAAGAATGCACAGTTTACGATTTAATGCATTTTGATTAATTTTCAGTGGCGCCACCTCCCGGAAATTAGTCATACCAACTTGGAAACCTTACCGGCTCATGCGCAACAACTTTGCTGAAGATCATAACATGATCAAATGCATACCTGGCGACCTCCAGGATTAACCAGCCGTACCTGGATATTGCTGATCCATGCAAAGGCAGACCATCCCCTTATCCGCAACTCCAAAAATGGAAAATGAAACAAAAAATAAAAAGGAAAATCTGAAGAACAAGAAGTCCTCCACTGCGAAGGCTGAGACCGGGACTCGTAAAAATCCGCGTGCGGGTGTTAAGCCAATGTCCGTCTCACCCAAAGAGAAGAACTTGGTAAGCCCTAAAGCAGGCCAAGAATTACAAACTTCTCAGCAGCAAAAACAAAAAACTCCAAGCGTTGGTCTTGACAGGAGTGGGGTTGCTGAAAAAGCCGGGCCTTTGTCCAGCAAAAGTGGCCCAAAAGTGCAAAAGTTAACCCGGCAACAAAACACGTAAAAGAATCTAATCAGCGGTACAGGGAGCGATTGAGCGCTAAGCGAGTTCTGGAAAGGATCTCAAAAATCCCTACAGACAGAGGAACGCAGCGTGATACACAATCGCTGACCTAGGCCAAAAATAAGTTTATTGAGATAGAAAAGATGTCAGCCATGGAAGCAGCTGTCAAAAGACAGCGGTCTACGGAGAGTGACGCACCAGAAACAAAGAAGTAGAAAAGCTCGCACCGTACCAACATCTTGTATAGTGAGGTACTGGAAGATAGCATCGAAATGGCAGTGGGGGACCGATCAGATCCAGATTGCAGCATTACACCAGCCAACTGGAGATTGGTAGAGGACGCCCTGGCCGATGTGTTCTTTGAAGTGATAGAGAAGAATTCGGGACCGGTACCAGTTTACCAAGTGTGTGACTGGCACCAGGGGCACGTTAAATTAGTAACGTGTGCCGATAAAAGAGCGCTGGACCTCTTCTCCATCGAGACTGGGAGAGATCTGGACAGGCGCAAAACTTGAAATAGTGCCAAAAGATGGATTCCTCTAAATCCAAAAGAGCCGGAAAAAGTGCTGAAAATGATAAAGATATGCAATCCAAAGTTGACAACACACAATTGGAAAATTGCCAAATTAGAGGAGCGCAACGTATCTCGCCGTGCGACAATAATTGTCAATCAGGAATCCCTGAAGCACCTGGCGAATTCCAATGGTGTGGTGGATTCAGAGCTAATTCCTTATCTTCCACTGGATCGGATATGACTTCTGTCTTTGGGATGCTGTTAAGGGAGTCGGTAGTATGTAGTAGATGAGGCTTATAAAGAGGATGATGGCCTAGGCGTCACAATGGTGGAGAGGAAGGTGGATGAAACGGACCATGATAGTCCATATAAACCTTCACCACTCTAAAGCAACATCGGCTGTTCCACTTCTCCGGCGGACAAACAGGGTGAAAGACATTACCTTACTCCAGGAAATATGATCTATTTCCAACAAGTTTTGTGGATTAGGGCACAAAAACTACAGGCTGGTTCATGCAAAATACGAAGGTAGGCCTAGATCCTGTATACTTATTAGAAATAGCTTAATGGCATATTTGATTCCCTCTTTTAGTAATGGGAGATCGACAGTAGGCAGTACTTGATCTCCTCGAGTTATATGGCACACGATCTAGAGCAAAGGTTGGCCTACTAATGGGTAGCGATGCCAACTCTCATCATAATATATGGGGAAGCACTGACGTAAATGAACGTGGAGAGTCACTATTTGAATTTATTATTTCTAACAATCTTGCGATATGTAAAGTGGGCAACACGTTGTTACTAGAAACAGAAAAGAGGTATTGGATATAACCCTTGCCTCGAAGAAAATTTATGAATACATCAGAGACTGGAGAGTATCCGAGAAGCACTGTTTTCCTGATTATAAATTTATTGAGTTTTCTCTTGATAGGAGGTACCTGTATGGGCGTCTAACTGATCTGGGCATGAGTCCAGTTGCGTATAGTAAGATTGATAGTGTTTCTGAAATTGAAGCTATTACAGATACATTTACCAGTGTTATGGTAGAGGCATTTGAAAAAGCATGTCCAAAGAGGGTTAACTGGGGGACCAGAATCTGGACAGGCTCAGAAGGAGTTCCGTGGACTCTTCAATGTGGCAAGCAAATCCGGGAATGCGGAACATTGGGAACGCTACAAAGCATCCCTCAGGGAATACAAGAGAATCCTTAGACGTGCCAAGAGGAACTCGTGGAAAACTTTCTGTGGCAACATAGAAACTATCAACGAAACGTCAAGGCTTAAGAGGATTCTGGCAAATACATCCTTTGTACCGTCGGTATTGCAAAGGAACGATGGCTCACGGACTAGCTCTGAGAGGGAAACTCTGGAACTCCTTGTTGACACTCACTTTCCGGCGGGACAGGTCTCGGGAGTTGGAATACGGTGTCCGAAAAGTGGACTGATAGGAGAGTATTTCTCGAATATATCTACGAGGGCAGTTAAATGGGCGATAGATGGATTTAAGCCGTTTAAGGCTCCGGGACCGGACAAAATATATCCTGCCCTATTACAACATCTGAGAATGGGGCATATTGAACTCCTTAGGAGGATCTACCTTGCCAGTATTCGGATGCCACACATACCGTCGAAATGGTACAAAGTGGTCTTCATACCGAAGGTGGGAAGGAATTCACACACCACACCTAAAGATTATAGACCCATAAGTCTCTCATCGTTCCTATTGAAGACCTTGGAGAGGCTCATAGACATAAATCTACGGCAGACCCTGGATGGAAGTCTTTTATCAAATGGACAAAATGCGCATAGTAAGGGAAAGTCTGTTGAAGCTGTCCTACATAGCTTAACATGCACGATAGAGAGATCTCTTGCAAGAAAGGAATACACTGGCTGCCTTCCTGGAAGGAAGGCAATAATGTGGAGCTAAGAGTTATTACTGGACACTAGGACACTAGGACAATAGGTATAGCCGAATCTATAAAATGCCGGATTACTGCAGCGTTTTCCAGGCGGAGGTGTTGGCAATACAGGCTACGGTTAAGATTATTTGGGATTCGAATATCACCAATGGAAATATCACCATAATCTCCGATAGCCAGGCGGCTATCAGGACTCTGGGCTCCAATGTGATGATCTCCAGGATGGTGTACGGCTGTCGGAAACACCTGACCAGGGTAGCAAGGAAGTATAATGTACATATCATTTGGGTTCTGCTACACAATGATATCCCGGGCAACTGCAGAGCGAATGAACTGGCCAGACGCGGCACGACCATCGAACTATCCGACGAATTTTTAAGTATTAGGGTGCCTTTAGGGACCTGCGGGCTCATTATTGACGACGAGATCACGGACTCTGTCAACCGCAGGTGGGCAGCTTCGGATAGGTTCAGAGTGGTGCGCATGATCTGGCTGCGGCTGAATAGAAGCCGCACTGTAAGGCTGCTAAAACTTCAAAGAGGCGTGCTCAGTGCAATTATTGGAGTCGTGACGGGTCATTGAATTATGGGTGTCCACGCGATGCACATTGGTCTGGGACACCTAGCGAACGATTTCTGTAGAAGCTGCAGGGACGAGGAGGAAGAAGAGACGGTTCTTCATCTACTGGGAACATACCCGGCACTATGTGAAAGGAGAAAGAGACATCTTGGTGCCTACTACATCGATGATCTGAGTGATTTATCGAACATTGACGTAGGCAGTTTGAGTCGCTTCATTGTAAGCTCTAGGTGGTTCCAGGACTAGGGGATAGTTGGGGTATAAGTGCGTCCATCCAATTCATTTGTGGGGACGGCCACTTATACCTAGCTAATAACCTACCACCAAAAGTGATGTCAATCTGGAGATTAAGCGTAGGGTCACTCTTGCTAATATGTTCCACTATGGTTTCAATAAGCAATTGAGTGGCAGAGAGTACGACTAGACGCTCTTCTCCCCATGTTTCTTTATGGCGTAGAAGCATGAAAACTACTAAGCACTAATGCAGCAGCATTGAGAGTATTCGAGGGAAAAGTCCTACGTAAGATCGATCGTGAGATCTGTCCATTGCGAGTTGACGAAGATTTGCGCATTCGATCCGAACTCCTCAACGGCATGGACTTTGTGCAGCGTTAAACATCTAGCTGAGCGCTGTCTCTACCATGTCGTTCCAATGGAGGAGGATGCTCTGGCGAGATGGGTATTTTTTAATAATCATATAAATGAAAGTGCTATGGGAGTACATCAAAGAAAAAAAAATAACAAACATTGATTATATAAGTAATGAAATAATGTAGAAATAAAAATGAATATGAACATGTTAAAATCACGAGAAATAGCAATCGATACAAAAAATAAAGATAAAAAAATTACTATATGTATGTAAAAAGTAAATTAGGAAAATTGCAAAGAACAGTATGTACAAATATAAAGAAATATACAAAGAAAAAATATTTACATATACTGAGATGCGATGAAATTTGAAGACTAAATTAGAAAGATTAATAATCATTAATAAAAATAAAGAGTAAAAATGTACAAATTAATCAAAATTTGCTAAAAACTACTTAAACAGATTGTATAACCCCTTTTTGAACTTAATTGCATTGCCTATGTTTTGAATATAATTAGGTAAAGTATTCCAAAGGCTGATGGTGTGTATAAAAAAACTGGCGTTGTGATAAAAGAGTCCTATGTCTATGTTGGATAATTTTCATACCGCGGTTGGATCTAGCAAATCTAATCCTACTAAATAAGTATATTGGCTGTTTTAAAGTAATAATCTTATGGAGGAGAATAAGGCATTTCATATTTAATAGGTTATCAAAATTAATTCCAAATAGCTGGTAAGAAAATTGTGATTGTAATGAATGTAATGTTTGTGTCGGTCAGTTTTGTGTTTGTTCGGTTTTGCCTATTATTAAGGCGTTTGGGTATGGCTAATAAGCCGCAGTTTAGGTGAGAATAAAAATCAAATCTTTTTCAGCTATGAAGCCGTTTTGATCATTATTTTTATTCTAATTCTATCAATCAACTTACAGCTATTTATATAAATTTCTTAAGTCTAATTTCTTACATATTAATACTTATGACCTAATTTAGTTTTTTACTTAAGTCTAATTTCTTACATATTAATACTTATGACCTAATTTAGTTTTTTACTTAAGTCTAATTTCTTTACATAATACTTATGACCTAATTTAATTTTTACTTAACTTAGAGTGTGCATGGTCAGCATTTTGCTACTTTACAATTATTACGTACTGAAAATTTGTATAATGCAATTTGATACCTCGTTCCATTGGTCATTGACAGTTTTGTTTATATTACAGCCCAACCTAAATTACGGCGTAATGCGCAACGTAATTTAGCGCCCAGCTTTTACGCTGTAATGAGCAACCTAAATAAAAGCGTCAACGTTGTGCCAAGAACAGTAATGTTAACTTACCATGTTAAATAAAAATCGCAAAATGAAAATAAAAAATAGAGATAAAATCGCAAAATTGGACTGAAAGCAGCTAACATGTCATTACTTAACAATGACAAATGAAATATAAAAGTAAACAAATAAAAAAATCACTTGTTTTACAACAAACTTCACTTCTTTACGCATTGTCAAAATTGGATTTTCCAATTGCAAAGCGTTAAGCCGCGCAATTATGGTTGGTCTCATACATTTTATATGGGCATGAGAAATTTTGACATTTATTTTGGGCTTTACGGCGTAATTTAGGTTGGGCTGTTATTGAAGAATGTATCAAAATGCATTTTTAGGTAGCGCAAACGTAACCAACACACAATAGTGGATAAGTGTGACCAACACATTACACCTCCGCTCTTAAGAAAAACCTATACAATTTAAATTGGATGATTTTTTTGAATAATTATGAATTCTAATTTTAATGTAATTATATATTATTAAATTTATTTTTAAGTGTTCTAAGAATTATTTTACATTACCATTTTATTTTATACTTTATATTTTTTAGTCTGTTTTTATGAATTGCTTTTATATTTGTTTTTATTTTAATTAATATATTTGAATCATATATATCTATTATTTCATTTGGTCCATCATAAAGTGGTTCATATTTTCTTCTATTTCCAGTCTTGACCAAAACTAAGTCGCCTACTTTTAGTTCTATGTTGTTCGTGTTATATAATGAGTCCATACTTCTTTTGTTTTTTACAGTCTCTATTAACTTTTTGCCACTTTCCAAAACATGTTTTAGTCTAGTCTTAAGTTCATTAGCATAATTTTCATAATTGTAAATTTTAGGATGATTCATGACTTCATCTCCGGGTAAACTTGGTAATTTTCCAAAAATGAGTTCAAAAGGTGAATATTCAGTATCTACATGAGGGGTTATATTGTACGCAAAGGTATCCATTTATCCCAATTGTCATCTTGTACAAATGACAAAAAGTATTCATTAAGAACTCTATGATTTCTCTCCACTGTACCCAACGTCTCATGATGATATGGTGTGGAAAATTTTTGTTACATTTTTAATAACTCACATACTTCCCTTAACAATTCATTTCTAAATTATGTACCGTTGTCTGATTTTAGTGTGCTAAACAAACCATATTTAAGTATTAAATTACTAGTGCTTTGGCTATTGTTTTTGCTTCTTTCGTCTCTATGGGACATGCAACTATGTATTTCGTTAATTCGCATTGCATTGTTAAAATATATCTAAAATTGTTTATTGGACGTAAACGACCTACAGTGTCAATTACTATAGTTTTGAAATGAGTCTATATATAGTTTGATATTCTCAATACGTGTGCTCCTATAAAGCTGAACGTCATCAGCGTACATAAGTCTGAGCGCTACAAGTATCCAAAACATCAGGGAGGTCGTTAATGTATACACAGAACAAAAGAGGCCCTAATATTGATCGCTGAGGAATACCTCTTCCAACGTTTAGCGAATTCGAAATCTTGCCGTTTAGGTAAACTCGTTGTGATCTGTTCATAAGATAAGAACTTATAAGACTACAAGCTGAATTAGAAAGATGAAAGTGAGTATGTAGCTTCTTCAATAATATTTTGTGATCAACCGTATCAAAAGCCTTCGTGTGATCCAAAAGAACTAAAAACGCTATGTAATTTTCATCTAGTTCCAACCTAAGGTCATCAACTACATTGACTAAAGCAGTAGTGCAGCTCCTAGGTTTCATAAATCCCGACTGCTTATCAGATAGGAAATTATTACTTACGAGATAATTATTTATTTGTCTAGCTATGAGGTTTTCCATTACTTTAGACATGAATGGAAGAATGGCAATTGGCCTGAATTCGTTGATGGATTTAGGAATGGGAATGGTTTTCGACTGTTTCCATTTATCAGGGAAGGAGGACATAGTTCAAACTGTATTGAATAAATGAGTAAAATAAGGCAAAAGTCTAGGTGACATAGGTTTTAAAAACAGAGGATCTAAGTCATCAGAAACAACCGCATTTAATTTCACCGAAGATAAGCATTCCAAAACCTCGAGCTGATTAACACAACGAAAACTAAAGGGGTTTTCTAGCGGAACAAAACGCAGGTCATTATATATGCACTATCAGGGGTCGGAACATTAATATTATCAAATTTGTGATTGAAAGCGTTTACATCGACATCAGGAGAAGTATTGTGGAACTTTTGTCCAATACCAATATCGCGGAATACCTTTTGAAGTGTGTTGGTCACACTTATCCACTGTTGTGTGTTGGTTACATTTGTGCTACCTAAAAATGCATTTTGATACATTCCCCAGTAATATAAACAAAACTGTCAATGACCAACGGCACGAGGTATCAAATTGCATTATACAAATTTTCAGTACGTAATAATTGCAAAGTAGCAAAATGCTGACCACGCACACTCTAAGTTAAGTAAAAACTAAATTATGTCATAAGTATTAATATGTAAAGAAATTAGACTTAAGAAATTAATATAAATAGATGTAAGTTGGTTAATAAAATTAGAATAAAAATGATAATCAAAACGGCTTTTTAGCTGAAAAGATTTATGTTTTTATTTCTCACACTAACTGCGGCTTATTAGCCACAACCAAGCGGCGTGCTCGCCTTAATAATAAGCAAACCAGGACAGACAAAAAACTGACCGACAATCAAACACATACATTACATTCGTTACACTTTCATTTAGCTTTGTTATCCAATGCGGAAGCGAACTCCCTGCAGTATTTTAATTTTAATGCGTTTGGTAACCTCACTACGAGCTGATTTATGGCCGGCTTTCAGATCGTCCGTTCTGAACCTCATCCATCGCAGGTAGGCAATGTCGCGCTTATCAATTAATGCTTTAATTTCAGCATTAAACCACGGTTGGTGCTTGGCTTTAACAAGTTTAGTTCTGACATGAACACAACTGTCATATAGCAGACGAACATTTTCCAGAATTAGTGCCACTTGGGC
Organism: Sarcophaga subvicina; assembly: GCA_936449025.2. Taxonomy (NCBI): domain Eukaryota; kingdom Metazoa; phylum Arthropoda; class Insecta; order Diptera; family Sarcophagidae; genus Sarcophaga; species Sarcophaga subvicina. Next base: position 10,591,797 of record OW388085.2, read on the forward strand.
ATTTACTTCATCTAGTGAGTAGATTTGATCCCAACAGATATTATCAACACTTCTATTCAAAACTATAAAATCGATACTTTTAAAATCACGGTATGTAATATGCCTGTCCGCAGGACTCGTAGACAGATTATAAGTTAAGAAGATTATGATTGGAAAAGCAAGAGGCTGAAATTTGATCATATAACGGTACCTTAGTAATATCATTAACAAATACAAGATCGACTAGACTTCTGAAAGCTGAATGGAAGTGAGTTGGTAAGGACACATTCACAGGATTAAAATGGAGAGACAACATTGAAATAGTTAAGGCATTATCTAGTAAAAGATTATTATTAAAGTCACCAATAATAATAATAATAATGAAGTCGCCGTAGTTCAAGCCCCAGGCCAGACATAAAAAAATACAAAAAGTATTTCTTCGGCGAGTTCCTCTCAGCAGATTTCTGGCAAAAATTCTGAGAGTAAATAAAAATTGCCATGAAAAGTTTCTCAAAAATCTGTCGTTCGGAGTCGACTTTCAACTGTAGGTCCCGCCACTCATGTATAAAATTAACACACACAACATAAGTGGTGTGAGAAACTAGGTCGTAATCCTGACTGAAAGGTTGTAATGACCAATTATGTATTATGTAAATAATAATGTCGTCATATTAAATGGAAATTTCCTCAAGAATAGAGATAAAGGGATCAAAATTTATATTAGAATTCGGTCTATAAACACACCTAATCAAACCTTCTTCTTATGGGTGGATGAAATATCAAGAAATAAATATTATATTTGACTACCAATTTCAATTAATAATTTTACTTTGCACGGAATACCGTATCGAACATAAATTGTAACTCCGCCACCTTTTGCCCTAGTTGCTGTATTGTTAACTAAGATTTTCGTATCTGAACGTGAAAGTTTAAAGCCCTGTAGATTGTAAACTGAATCTTGAACATCAATAGGAAACCAAGTTTCTGAAACGCAAATAATGTCTGCTACAAATAAACGCCTGAATTAAATTTTATTGTTCAGACTCTGTGCATTTATATGAACAATAGAGAAGGATGAACAATAAGTAAGGATGACATTTGCGACGCCCATAATTCCTCAAGTTACTAGATGGCGAGCTTGTAGAGGCTCCATGAGCGTTGGTTCTCAAAAGCCATTAATTTAATCTAGACTTGATGCCAGATACCACGTAGGGAGTGACCACAGTTGGCCGTAATGATTTCTTTAAAGGACCGAAGAAGTGTCGATTCGATCACCTTCCAGATGGCTCCCTCAGCATAACCTTGATATATTATAGCGCAAATCAAAACGTTCTTTAATGGAAAGTGTTCCTTGAAGGTTATGTTTCTTATTACCTTGGGGTTGCTCCCCTTTAGTGTCGGGCAACGGCTTGGAGACAGGTGGCCCGTCTTGCTTTAACTCCAGAACTTTGAGTTTTATTACCAGGCCAGTTTTACGACCAGGTAATAGCTCCCTCTTATCTGACAAGGCCAAAAAGCCAGGTGGCCAGGTATCAGTGAATCTCTTTCGGGACTGGACAATTTTTGAAGGGGGCTCTAGCCAGACTGATCATTGGAAAGGGTCGCATTCAGTTCCCTATGTCGTTATTTACTTTGGCTTTGTGCAACTACAGTTCCTAAGAGCAAATCACATCCTCCCACATTGGATAACCGGTGGTCGTCAATCGCAGACAGTAAGTCTTCTTATACGGTTGTCCACAACAATCGTTTTAAAATTTGTATTACCGTATGACCGCCTTCTCTTTCACGTAGCTTTCATCCCGGTAGCGGTTAGTTGTTATCAGTGATGTCGGATCCTCACTATTTGGGGTAAACTGGGACAACTGACTGGCGGTAGCGGATGGCCCCTATCCAAAAAAACAGACAAGCACGAGAAAATTTGGTAAAAATATTCTCACATCATAAAACTGTATTTGGAGATAACCCCACTCAAAATTAATATTCCTTTATCATTATTATTCCGATCGCAAATATTGTTTTATTCTGACATTCTATTTACTTCGGAACTACGCGACGATGGTCTTCTTCCACTTACAGCAAATACAAAAGTGTAAAGAAATTATTTGCATCAAAACGTTTACCGGGTGTTTGTGACAATAATTTTCAATACCACTCCAAACTAAATTCTTGCAAACGTAAAACCTAGGCGTGTTGTTTAAATAATATTTCCGAAAGAGAATTGTTAGCGAAATTAAATAGGAAGTTGTTGTAGAAGTCGGTAAGTGACGAAGAAGAGCTTGTCCCAAATGATGTACATCTACTAACATTCGATCGCTTCTCTACTCCTGAGAAGCTTAATTTCTCTTGGCACAAAGTCCTGCCAAAGGTTAAAACATACATAAAAATGGTCCAAAAATACTTCTTTGTGTGAAACACCCATGGAATGCTCAATCAACTTCTGCATTAACTGTTCCGAAAACCATGCATTAAACACTATAGAATGCAAATTTCTTAAGCAGCACAAAGATATTTTTGAAATCAAAATGAAAGGGAAATGCACTTTAAACGCAGTAAAATACAACTATGGGCAGCGTTGCCATTTGCCAAGTTTTCCCTTTTTTTCCAAGTTTTTTGAGAAGTTTTTTCGAAAAATTCAAAATTTCAATAAAGTCAACAATAACACGAAATATTTACATTTTTATATAAAATATTGTGTATTTTATTCGTCCCGGGCATAAGTAGCAAAGAAACACCAATAGAGGACACCGTTTTCCGGTGTTTCCTTTAAAAATGTTGATACTTTTGTAGAAAACCAGTTTTTTTTGTAAAAAAAGTTTTTTTTCCCAGAAATTAAAAGTTTTAAAAAAAAATTACTGGCAACACTGACTATGGGATACAAACGAAAATATCCCCATTGGTTTAAACGTTATCCGATGTACCAACCAACAAAAACAACAAAAAAAGTCAAAACATAAAATATATAAAATCTGACACTTAAGTGAACAAAAAAACACATCTCAGCAATAACTTCAAAACTGCAAAGGAGTTCACATAAGATATGAAAACAACTATACCTATAAAAAACAAAAACATGAAAGCATATGCAACAAATCTTACACGATCAATTACTAAACTGTTAGCTATTCATACACAACCGAAATCAACCAAAAACAAACAAAAACTTAACTACGCACAAACCAATGTTAAATAAACACATTCTTCACATCCCACTTCTTCTGAACGGGAAGCAATAATATTCGTTGATGTAATAACTTATGCACTATTTAACACATGTTACACATCTTTGGCTTAATAATTTGGTAATGTTTTTTAGATATTTGCGGGGTACTAATTTTATTTTTAGTTTTTCCAAAATATTGCTTTATGTCTATAAAAAAGTTGTTCTCTTTCGATATCATCTAAATTATTTACTTCACTATTAAACCAATCAAAATGTGTTTTAAGAACATATACATAAGACTTTGAATTTTTAAAAAAGGATTTTTTAACATAAAATATTTTTTGAGTGTAAACGTAAAAAAATATTATAGCATCCGCTGACATGTGTGCTTGTCGCAGTCTGATCGATAACTAACTAAAAGAGCATAAGCAATATGTGTGAATCCTCTCTGCACAATTGTGCTATGAAATTGTAATCCCTGATTTAAAAACAATTCAGAGGGACTTAAATGGTGTTATAAGTAATTACCACGAATAACAATTTTAATTAACCCTTTCATGCCCGAATTTTTTGGGCCAGAGCTAAAAATTTTTTAGGGACATGTGTTTGTTAGTCATGGCCTCAATATGAAGTGATATTAAATTCAGAGTCCTACGTACTCTGGTTTTACACGTTTTTAACCAAGCTTATTTGCAAAAAAAAAAATCATTTAAAAAAATAAAAATTACGGAATTTATGAACAAAAATGTACAATGTTGCCTATAGGCAAATGAAAGGGTTAAAGGATTTAGTCAAGACATTATTTCTATACAAGAGACTCACATCCCATTTAATCAAAATCTTTAATCTTTTCGAAACAATAAAACGGCTACTTTTATAGCTCAGCTGATAACACATCCAAAAACATCTACCAAAGCAGTGAATTGGTATTCTAGTAAAAAAAAAGAAATATATCACAAGCATGAACACGAATAACGATGCAGCCACTATCACTATTCAAATTATACTTTGTGTGTGACTTCAACTCTCGGAGTTCAGTTTGGGGTTCAATAAACTCGAACCCTGTGGAATAGAACAGAAAATCTTAATGAAAACATCATCGATTTAAATCAAAATACGTTTTCCCATAGTGGTATCTCGGTCTGTTCCTCTCAACTAGCGCGTTTGTGTGCCTGGTCTTTGTCGAGTCTTTATCGTAGTGATCACTATCCTGTATTAACAGTGAAAAAAAGCGTGGATTATACAAAATCAAACTTCAATCCCAAATTTAAAACGGATATCTTCAAATTACCTTTATTTAAAAAGAAATGGACTGGAACAGGAAGATTTTTCTAAAGCCAAAATGACTTGGAATATTAACCAACAGCTGCTGCCTTAATTAAATGTATCAAATCAGCGGACAACGTTAGTACTCTCAGCACGGAAAAATATACTTTAAGATCAAAATAATAAGGTGCAATTCTAATATTGATGCTTTGTGCAAAGAAAACATAGAATTTGGCATAATTCACTACAAGAAATATATCTTCTTTTCAATCAATTAACAACTTCACTAATTCAGTTAGAATTTCGAACAGTTTTGCAAGTCACTGATGTTCGCAATCGGATGATATAAACTTTTCGAATATTTTTCGTGACAACAAAGCTAGTTTTACTAATGGTTTTTACAGTACCAAAACTATTATAAATATGCCAAGAAAATTGAAAGCCCAACATTACCAAAGTGGAACACGACAATATATTCACATTCAGTTTTTTCCGAAAAAATAGAAAATTGCCGTTGTTATCTATATTCCTAAACATAACAAAGATCACCTTACTGCTTCTGGATACCGATCTATTTCCTTGCTATTTTGTGTCAGCAAAAAAATTTTCGCTAGAAGATTAATGTGACTCATCCAAACAAGCAATTTTCTAACTCCTAATCAAACTGCATTTCTAAAGAAACAGGGATCATCACCCCCAACATTTCATTACTAAAACTTTATCAAACAAAAATCACGCCAGTATTCAATCTATTGACTATGTAAAAATGTTTGATGTTGTTAGTTAAAGGCAAACTAAAATGCTTAGTTAAGTTTAGTTAGTTGGGAAGGTTAGAGGGGAGGAGACCAACCAAGAGTATCATGCCTGTTGACATACACCTAAGCCATCATGTAGGCTTGTGCGCTCACCATTAGGGATACCACCTTACTTTCTACAGGAAGTCTGTATCTGTATAAACTTCCTTAACTTATTCCACTTCACTCCTCTTAGACGATTTATTTCGAGTATAGTGTCATCCCCAAAACATTGGGAGTCAAGCATACGAAAGCTGGGCAATGACCCAAGAAGTGCTGTATCGTTTCAATGTCTTCATCGCATGCCTTGCATTTATCATTTTCCACCACGCCAAAACGGTTCAGTTGCACATGTAAGGCAGGTGCACATCTAAGGCGATGTGTCCCGTGGGTACACTCATTAGCGTGCTCAGGGCGACCTTATTTTTTTAAATACACATGGTTCTCTCCTCATTAGAATCACCTCAAACTAATTCTGAAATTATCCGCTTATTTTTTCAGCTTGGTCTTTAATGCACTGAAAGGCATTGGGTTATTAAAGCTTATGGTATGATATACTCTGTCTTTATTAGCCCGAATATATGTGTAGCCGCCACTATTAAAGTAACTGAAAGTAACCGGTATTCTGCTCTCTTATTTCTTTTATATTCTCAACTGTCTTTTATAAATCCATCATTTATTTGTCAATTTCGTAAATTTTTACATCCGAAACTTCCCTTTTCAAAATTGAGAGTCTTCGGAACAACACGTAGTTGCGCACAAAACACTTAAAATTTCACATTAGAAAAGTTGATGGTTTAAAACCAAAAAAGTAAGTTAAGTAAATTTAAAAATTGTTATAATGAATTAAATAATATAAATGTATCTTAATTTAATTTAAGGAATAAAAACACGTCAATAAATACAATAAAGAAATTTTATCAAATTTACCTGTGTTGTAATCTATTTAAACCATCACGGAGTTCTATCGTGAACAAATTTTTTATTCTTTTTTGATGCTCGACGCTGGATTTAACTGATGCTTTAGTTTTCTGTCCCTATCTAAAAGTGGATACAGTTGCCGAATTCAACATAACCTCACACACACGTAAGTACCCATATGGACCCTACACTACATCACGGTCAACCACACAAAACAGACGTCTTGCCAAAAAACGTCCAACAAATATGTCAGCTTTGCCACGAACAACTTGACGATGCCGTGGTAAGTTGTAACTTATGCCAAAAACCATACCATATCACTTGCGCAAAAGTCTCAAGCCCACAAGAGTCGTGGTTGTGTCAATCAAACTCATCGCACTCTGCTTCTAGCACACATTCGTCGTTGGCGTCAAAAGACTCCGTTAGCAGAAGAAAAGTCCTTGAGCTGAAAAGGTTAGAAGAAGAACGCGAGCTGTCCATGACTCGCGATCAGGAATACCAGCAAAAAAATATCAAATTCTCCATGAAATGGAAGAAGAATATGCCGATCCAACATCATCTAACCAAATCACCCAAGAGCAAAATGCCATAGTCACATCAGCGAACCTAGCCTCACTTAATGCGTCCGTACTCGTGCCAATCATATCAAATAGTGGCCCTATTATGACCACCGCTTCATACAATCCACCTGTATGCACAAAACAATATTGCGAATTCACAACCTTTTAAATTTATTTATCGAAATTTTTCACTACACTCAACAATAAATCAAAAGCTCAATGAAACACGTCCAGGTTTTTCACAAAATATTAATAATGCACAGCAGTCACAATCATTTGTTAATCCTCAGCATACAGCAACACAGCCACCACTGTTGCAGCCAACAACTCCAACGAACAAACTAAGATCTGACCAATTACATGTTCGCCAAACTGTGCCTAAGGATTTACTCACTTTCTCTGGCTGTCCCGACGAATGGCCTTTGTTTAGTTCGACTTATCAATGGTCTGCGGAAGTCCACGGGTAGACAGATGCAGAAAATAAAATTGCCTCCGTATTATCAAATAATTTGGGGATCAACAAACTTAAATCTTCAACAAAATAAAAAAAAGCTAATGTATTACAATTTTCCAATTGGATACTTGATATTGGACTGTCAGCTAGCACTGTTAACGTCGAAAATAATATGACGGTTTACTCTGTTAATCACAGAATATACACAGAATAGAAACAAGAGTTTGACATTTAACTTTCCATGGAAAAAGAGACAGCAAATACTACCAAAAAGTATTTCTGTCTCTCTCTGATTGCAACTCTGTTTTGTTTATTTATGTTTTTTTAGTTTTCGGGGTGGGTTTTTTATATTGGCGAGGGTTAATAAAAAATGTAATTTTTGTATAAAACTATTAATAAATAATAAAAACAACTAATAACAATAACAACTTTAACTTTTTCTTTCAAGAAATTAAAAAATATTGGCAACTTTCAGCAAGAAAATTTTTTTATGAGCAGTACGTCTTATTTTGATCTTGTAATATTTAGCTTCTTAATTACCTCTTGCACAAGAAACTATATTCATTGTGACCGAAAATCACACACATTTCGATTAATATTTAAATATATAAGAATCTTTAAACTTTTCATTGAAGAAATTAAAAAATATTCCAAATTATCCCTTTTTAACACAAAATAAATCTTTATTTACATTTAGTTTTTCTATTTTAACCGCCAGGTTTCACTCTGTATATCTGTTGCTTCTAACACATTTGATTCGCAATACATTAAAATATTTTTTTCTCCCTCTACGAGGTAGGTTAAAGTGCTGCTTTGAGCGTTTTTAAACGTCAAAGGTTTCAATTCTGTGTATATTCTGTGCTGTTAATAATCACAAACAAAAAAATGTTTTTTGCAATACACACAGAAACTAATAAAAAGAAATGATTGGTTTGCAGGAGTGACTGTAAAAATGTTTCAAGCTTGTCAGTTGATCGCAAAGATAGATGGAATTATGTTAACAGATTAGAGTTGTGCAACCACTGCTAACGAATACATTCGGGTGTCTGTTACAACAAAGACAGAAATTGTAATGTAGACGGCTGTCAATTTAAACATCATAATCTTCTTCATAAATACGAAAGCAACAATGGAACGAAAGAAAACAATGAGAAAGAAAAGGACAGCAGCAGTGTGCAAAATGTTAATGCACATGATACTGAAAAGCAAAAAATACTCTTTAAAGTAATTCCAATAGGAATTTATGGAAACAACAACAAAGTCATTTGTTCATTTAAAGTACTTGCCAGTCGAAAGTTATAATGCTACTACACCAAAAATTCTTATTGGACGTAACAATATAAATATTACAGTAGCGAACAAAATTAAAGAAGGTGGTAAAAACGAACCAGTTGCTATTAAAACTGCATTAGAATGGCCAGTTTTTGGACCCTGTGGTAGCAGTCAACCTATTCAGTACAATCTACACATTCGTGAATGTTTGGAGACAGATAACAAAATTTATCAAATAGTAAAAAGATTTTTTAGTATTGAGAGTTTAGGTATCAATTATCAAAATTTGAAGGCCACTACAGAGGATGAAAGATCGTTCCAACTTTTATATAAGTTTACCAAACAACGTGACCATGGTCATTACGAAACCTGTCTGTTGCGGCAAAATGATAAAATATTTTTGCCAAACAATTATCAAATGGCAAAAAATAGGCTTTTATGCCTTGAAAAGCAAGCGAGAAAAAATAGTGACGTTTATGCGGTTTATGCTAAAACAATTGAAGAATACCTCAACAAGGGTTATATTACCAAATTGATATAAATACACCAGCTGAAAGCGTGTGGTATCTTCCTACATGTCCAGTATATAACAAAAATAAATCAGGCAAATGTCGAATTGTATGGGACGCTGCCGCAAAATTTAATGGAATTTCTTTAAACTCTATGCTTTACAAAGGCCCAGACCTGTTAGCTTCGTTACAAGCAATTCTTTTTCAGTTTAGAGAAAGGTCTGTAGCCATATGCGGTGACATTGAGCAAATGTTTCATCAGGTTTTCATGCGTGAAGAAGACCGACATGTTCAGCGTTTCTTGTGGCGTAATTGTGATGCTAGCAAAGAACCTGATGTTTATCTAATGAACGTTATGATATTTGGAGCCTCATGTGCTCCGAGTATCTCCCAATATGTGAAAAATACAAACGCCTCCAAATATGAAATTAAATTTCCACAAGCAGTTTCTACAGTGAAAAACAACCATTATGTGGATGATTTTCTGTACTCTACCGACACAATAGAGCAAGCCGTTAATACAGCAAAGGAAGTGAAGTATATTCAAATGCAAGCTGGCTTCAACCTCAGAAATTGGGTTTCGAATAAAATCGAAGTAATTAATAAAATAGAAAAACCACATGAGGCGAATGAAAAGCAGTTAAATATGAGGTCAGGTAACGATACTGAAAAAGTTTTAGGTGTTTTTTTTTAATCCAACAGATGATGCAATCGTATTTAAAATTTCACCCCATATACTAAGCAACGATATTATTCGACATAGTTGGTAATTTTGTTATGTGTCTTAAAATTATTTTACAAGAAATTTGGAGAAGCGGTGTTAACTGGGATGAGCCAATTAAAGAAGAACAACTCGTTAAATGGGAAAAGTGGTTAAAATATCTTCCCGATTTAGAAAAAGTTAGCATTCAGCGTTGCTATTTAAAATCAATCGTTGACTATACTGATTAGCTTCATACATTTGCGGATGCGAGCAAAAGCGGGTATGCAGCTGTAGCCTATTTTCGAATAGTTCGTAATAATAATATCGTTTGCTATTTGATGGGTTCTCAAACCCGTGTTGCCCCTTTGAAAATCATTTCAATACCTCGCCTTGAGTTAATGGCTGCACTCATCGGCTGTCGGTTTGCCAATAACGTTATAAAAAATCACACGATTTCTATAAATAAGAAATATTATTGGTCTGACTCGAAGACAGTGATCAGCTGGTTAAAAAATAGTAATAAGAAATTTCACCAATTTGTCTCTTTACGCCTTAGTGAAATTTTGGATACAACAGACCTTCAAGAGTGGCATTGGATTCCCGGAAAGCACAATGTTGCCGATGAAGCAACAAAGTGGGCTAAAAACCTAATATTTCCTTTGAAAGCCGTTGGTTTAAGGGGCCTGAATTTCTTTTAATACCTTCAAGTGAATGGCCAAGCTATGAAACTGAGTTAGAATCATCTGATCCAGACGTCGAAGTTCAAGTTCATGACACCAAAGAAATGGTTATTGACGTAAATCGTTTTTCCAACTGGAATATACTGTTATACGTTTTTGTGATGCTGTTCAACAAAAGGCAAAATGTAACTCTTAACTTGAGTCTACAGAGCTAGCCAGAGCAGAAAATTTATTGTTTAGTCTTGCACAAAAAGAAATTTACTCTGAAGAAATACATCTTTTAAAAAGAAACAAACATTTACCGAAATCAAGTTCGCTATATAAATTTACTCTAAAACTAGATGAGAACCAAATCCTTCGTGTAGAAGGTCGAATAGATAAAGCTATTGTTCCTGAGGAGACCAAATCCCCTATAATTCTACCTAAGGGTAGTCGTATTACTCAACTTTTAATTATGAATTTTCAATTTTTAATTTACATTCCTCGGTTAAGAGCTGTTTTTAAAAATGCGTTGAAGCAGTGCCAAATGTGCAAAATAAAAATGGCTGTTCCAAACTGTCCCCAAATGGCTAAGTTGCCAGAAGCCCGATTGGCAGCATTTTGTCGTCCATTTACGTATACAGGTGTGGACTACTTTAGTCCAATTATGGTGACGGTTGGTCGACCTACGGATAAAAGGTATGGTGCTTTGTTTACATGTCTTATTATAAGAGCTGCCCATATAGAGGTTGTCAACTCTCTAAATACTTCATCGTGTGTAATAGCAATTAGAAATTTTATATGTCATCGCAGAACGCCGAGAGAGTGACAACGGGACTAATTTCGTTAGTGCCGAAAGGGAAATTCGAGAAGCCGTGGAAGAGGTCGATAAAAACGAATTAGTACGTGTTTTTACTACTGCTACTACAAAATTGAACTTTATCCCACCCTCGTCTCCGCACATGGGAGGGGCCTTGGAAAGGCTCGTAAGATTGGTCAAAAATGTTTTTTATAGTATTTCACATATTCGTAAACCAAGTGATGAATTCCTTCGCAGAATGTTAGTTGAAGTAGAAAACATAATAAATTCCCGACCATTGGTATACGTTCCTATTGAACACGAATATGCGGAAGCAATAACGCCAAATCATCTGTGGCACTTGAGCATAACTGGCTGGCTTCTCAACAGTATGCAGAAATATTTTGGCGTAAGTGGGTAAAAGAGTACTTGCCATCTTTAAGCCTTAGAACGAAGTGGCATGAGAAGACCAAGCCGTTGCAAGTTGGCGACTTGGTTATTGTGGTTGACCCGTCGAGTCCAAGAAATGTGTGGCCAAGAGGTAAAATTGTAGAAACTACTGTGGTAAATAATGCAGGTGCAAGAGGCGAAGATCCTGACTACAAGTGGAGTAATTGTACGTCCGGCCACTAGACTGGCGGTATTGGATGTGACCTCAATTTAGGTGTATGACTTAGAAGGCTTCTCGTCATACTGCAGCGGGGAGTAGCCGCCACTGTTAAATTAACTGAAAGTAACCGGTATTCTTCTTTCTTTTTTCTTTTATATTCTCAAATGTCATTTATAAATCTGTCACTTATTTGTCAATTTCGTACATTTCTACATCCGAAACTTCCCTTTTCAAAATTGAGAGTCTTCGGAACAACACGTAGTTGCGCACAAACCACTTAAAATTTTACATTAGAAAAGTTGATGGTTTAAAACCAAAAGAGTAAGTTAAATAAATTTAAAAATTGTTATAATGAATTAAATAATATAAATATATCGCAATTTCATTTAAGGAATAAAAACACGTCAATAAAGACAATAAAGAAATTCGATCAATTTTACCTGTACTGTAATCTATTTAAACCATCACGAAGTTCTATCGTGAACAATATGCTTCCTCATTTTATTAATTAAAGTACCATAAATAATTTTGTAATGTTGAAGTGCTGCCTGCGCTATATGTTTTCAAAATTGTATATATATTTGTAGTAGCAATATGAAACATTTATAGAACGCCATAACTAGTAACACAGTAACAGCCTGCGTCGAAAATATAATATAATAAAAATATAATATCTTTATAAGAAACATTGTTAGAGAAATGGGGATTTTACGTAATATAAAGTTTTGTAAGTAGAATATGAATTCATACATTGTAACTCAAATTGACTTAAGTCGATTTATTAAGATATGTAATTACATACTCGTCACAAATCATTTTTTCTGTTTAATCAATTTAAATTCTTCCCTGATTAAAAATGGGTTTGTGCCATCCATCTCACATGATAACAGCACCAGGCGAATAAATCATTACTGCATAAAAATTGTGTTTCTAAGGTTGCTGTTCTAAAACACTATAGTGAGGTCTAAAAATTCTTTGTAATTGTCTCTTGGCATTTTTTTCATTATTTATTTATCATTAACCCATTAATGCCCGAAATATTTATTTTTGAGTTTTAGACCAGATTTTAAACACGTATTGCTTGTGGTCTAAGAAGCACTCTTTGTTCAGCGACTTTGCGAGCAAATGGGTGGTAAATTGTTTAATAAAAAAAAGATAAAATTGATTGACACTAATATTTCATAATTTCGCTTCATAAGACTATGTAAAATAATACAACACATCACAACACAAAAAGTACACCTAAGTGCCCAGTGGCAACTTAAGATGCCACCATCACAAAACATTCAGTTATAAGAAATATTAAATGCAAATTGATAAAATTTTAGTTAAAAACAAAAGCAAACATACTTCTTTTTTGCAAAAATATTTATAATATTCGATTTGAATCCAGCAGCCTCATTTAAAAACCGACAAGAAAAAATACTTAAAAATTAACATCTTTTGTCTTCCAAATTGAAAAAGCAATCGATACAGAATAAAAAGAAATAAAGAAAACTACATGTTATTAAAAACTTCTAACGGTTACCGATTTGTTTTTTACTCTCAATTTCCTCTCAGAGCATAAACACTAAGGCAACCTCTGCTGGCAACTTAAGTTGCCACTGGGTACTAATGGGTAAATATAATACATGAAAAAAGTTAATATAACCCGCTAAGCCATTGGTTTGTCAGCAGGAAAAGAGAATTAAAATTTTCTAATATATTACATAAATTTGGAACCTAAATTTCCAGCATAGACTGTGCAAAATTTATAATACGACTGATCAATTCATTAACATAGCATTTGCTTCTTTCGTCATCTAGTTCAAATCAAAATATGTTTAAATTTAAATTATGTCAGGCGTCTTTAAATCTTTCAAGAATGATAGCAATCGAACTACCGTTTTTTTCGTTTTTATGTCAAACAGACTGCTTAAAATATTTTCATATACCATAAATAAAAGAGGCTTTTGTAAAAAGTTTTCCATAATAGTACACGTTCCATTTATACAACCATTGTTTACTGCTTTTGTATAAAAAATAGAAGCATTGATGTTGCCTTGAAGTCCCCATTCCTGAGTAGCATTACACACAGGTGATGCCTGTTAATGCTGGTCCATCCAAATGCAAACACATAACATTAAAACTACTAGTGTCATGGAACATGGAACATGGAACATCTGTACCCTTCACAGGGTAGGCGCTTCCGCTTAGCTGGAGAATGCAATCATAAATAAAGGACTGACATCACTGCCATACAGGAAATGCGATGGATAGGACAATGCATCTTGCGATGTATATTACTATTGCCATGCGGATAATCATGAATTCGGATGCGGATTTATGGTTAATAAGAGACTTCGCCACCTTGTCCCTAGGTTCACTCCTGTGAACGAAAGGATAGCCACAATCCGCATCAGGGCAACATTTTATAACATCAGCCTTATTTGTGCTCACGCCCCGAGGGAAGAAAAGGACAATGTGGTTAAAGGTGCCTTCTACGCTAAGCTCGAACAGGTGTATGATAAGTGCCCGGCCAATGACGCCAAAATCTTCCTCGTAGATTTTAATGCGAAGGTCGGGCGGGAAGGTATCTTTGGCCCCACTGTCGGACAGTTCAGCCTCCACGCAACAACTACATCCAATGGTATGAGCCTGATCGATTTTGCTGCGGCGCATAACTTGGTAGTATGTAGCACAAAGTTTCAGCAACTCGACATTCATAGTGGCATTGTCCCCCGATCGATCAACATCCAACCAGATTGATCACATTGTGATTGGCGGAAGGCGGAATGTTGCACATTCAGAGGTCCAAACATCGACTCAGACCACTACCTTGTCCTAGCCAAGTTTCGATTGCGCATTAGCGCCTCGAGGTCTGCGCGTTCTAGTACATTGCCAAAGCTGGACGTTAAGAAGCTGCGATCACAAAGGGCATCTGAGGCCTTCTCCGCTCAACTCCCGGATAAGCTCCGTCGTTCCGTATCTAATCTCAGCGACATTGGTGGACTATGGGCCAACATATCCCACTCCTTGCGCACTACTGCGGAAACAATACTTGGTTTCGAACGCCCACCCCAACGAAATCAATGGTACGATGAGGAGTATCGCGAGGCAGCTGCAGCGAAAAACGCCGCATACAAGAAATTATAGAGAGAGGAGAAGGGATGAGAGACGTCTTTCCAGACGCTCGAAAGTTCTATCAAAAGTTTAAGCGTCTAATCGAAGGTTTTAAACCCGGAGAGCCTTCCTTCAAAGATGAGAATGGAAACTTGGTAACAGATTCACAGGGGGTGCTGAGGTTGTGGAAGAAACACTTCTTTACTCTGCTACAAGGCGATGTCGATACCAATACCGCCAATACCAATAGGGGTTAGAGTAGCAGAGACCTCTCTCGTACAACAAAACTAATACTTTATAAGACGTGCATCTTTATAGCGCAGAAGCATGGACTCTATTATGCACTGATGCAGCAGCCTTGACAGTATCCGAGAGAAAAGTCCTATGTAAAATCTTCGACCCAGTGCGAGTTGGTGATGATTTCCGCATCCGATCCAACAGTAAGCTGTATGAGCTCCTCAACGACATAGACGTTGTGCAGAGTATTAACATCCAGCGACAGCGCTGGCTCGGCCATGTCGTTCGAATGGAAGAGGGTGCTCCGGCGAGACGGGAATTTGCGAAAGTCGGCGAAGAGGATGACGAAGTAATAATAATAAAATAAACATGCAAGTAATTCATAATTCTGAAGTCCAACCATCAATCACAGGTAAATTGCCGAACACACCAGGCGCTAAGTTGGAAAAAATGTTATGTCAAATTCATAGCCAAAACGCAGCAGATTTCTTTCAAGGTCGTTTGAATGTTTAAAAAGTTTTATTATATAAGAGGTGTTGTCTTTTTGACACCTTCCCAATTATACAAGAGCACTTTAAGATTAAATTCCAGAGATGACCGTGGTCCAACAAGCTATTACGGCTGGGCGGATTTTCGTTTTATCTGAGTTATTTTTGTCACAATATAATGAGTCCATATTAGACTATGATCAAGGTGCATACCGAGGTAGTTGATGTGGTTTTGTGACGGTATACTTAAACCATTAATGTTTAAGGAAGAACAATTTGTTCTTTTAATCCTGAAAGTTATGTGGACACATTTGATAGCATTAACGTTAATTTTCCATTGTTCTGACCATTTTCTTAACTCATTAAGGCAAACCAAAAACTCATCAGGTAAACCGCCAATTTGCAAATATACCATTGCAACCTTTGGACATAAATTTTTATGATAGCATTAGACCAAATCAATGACAAACGCATGAATTCAATTTCATGCATTTTAGGCAGGAAGAAGTACTGAGGTCATTTACTGACGTCAGATCTAATGCTATTGGCTATGATGGTATGCATCCAAAATTTATTAGACTAACGCTCCCATACACACTTGTTTATTTCACTCATTTCTTCAATACAATTGTCACCACCTCTACGTACCCTTCTGTGTGGAATCATGCTAAGATCGTACCAATTTTAAAACAGGATAAAAGTTTTCGGCCTATTGCTATATTGCCTTATTTATCGAAGGTCTTTGAGAAATTTGTTTATTTGCAAATTAGTAGTTATCTGTATACTAACTCGTTATTGACGAAAAGACAATCCGGATTGCGATCACAACACAGCTGTCTTAGTGCGTTGGTTGATGTAACCGAGGAAATTAGGTGCCAGATTGATAAACGGCACACTGGATCATTCTAAGACATTTGACACTGTCTATCATTCCATATTGAAACTTAAACTGAAATAGATGTGCAATTTTTCCTCAACAGCACTAAAACTGATCTCCTCCTATCTAGGCGACAGAAGTCAAAGCGTTAGCCATAAGTCAGTTATATCCAGGAGCTGTTCAATGCCAAGAGGTGTGCCACAGGGCTCTATACTTGGCCCATTGTTGTACTCGATTTATGCTAATGACCTACCGTTGCATGTAAAACATTGCCAAATACACATGTATGCTGATGACGTGCAGCTATACATGGGTTGTAGTGCTAGTGATGCTACCAACTGCATCCGTTTTATAAATCAGGATTTGAATCAAATTTATTTATGGGCATCTGCAAATGGTCTAAGTATAAATCCCAACAAATCAATGGCGTTACTGGTTGGAGCACCTGAAAATTTTATCTCGAGTCTACCACCAATTCAAATTAATGGATCGAATATAGGATTTGTTAGAACTGCTAAAAGTCTTGGCGTAACTCTGAATAGAGAACTAAATTGGTCGGATCACGTAAAAATGAACTGTGGAAAAACTTTTACGATGCTTCGAAATCTCTGGATGTCGCAGTATTTTACACCAACTAATATTCGAATGCTATTAGCGAAGACATATTTACTACCGAGTCTTATGTACGGCTGTGAGCTGTTTGCTAGCTGTGATGCAGTTAGTAGACGAAGACTTAACGTAACTTACAACGCTATAGCAGGATACATTTTTGGCATCAGGAGAAATAGTAGCATATCGCATTTCGCCCGACTAATTTATAATGTCACATTTGACAATTTATTGAATTGCCGGACTCTGCTATTTCTACACAAACTTGTATATAGTCGACAGCCACCTTATTTGTATGAGAGACTAATATTTTCTAGGTCGAATAGAGGGAACAGGATAAACTCTATGAAATATAACAGGGCCATCTCTCAACAACATTATTTTATTCACTATATTCGTCTCTGGAACCAACTTCCCCCTCAAATACAAATGATCAGCAATGCAAAGCATTTCAAAACTGCCATTTTCAAGCACTTTACTTAGTTAATGTTCTCTAATTTTTGTAAATTTGTTTCCCCATAGTTTTATTATAATTGTGATATTCTTTATAAGCTCTAATTTGGCTTTTACTGATAGTAATTGGATAAATAGGTACAATCAGATCTTCATTCAGGTTTTTATAATGCGGATGTTGGTAATCAGACCATGAATTAAGTTGAGTTTGACGCAGGTGGCTTTTGATTGAATTGTATATATCACTTTTTTCTGTTCTGATTTCGCCGATTATAGGGGCCAGACATGCAAATTTTGCAGCCTCATCCGCTTGGACATTGCCTTTTATTCTGCTGTGTCCTGGTATTCAGGTGACTTTTAAAGTTCCATAGTGCTTTGTCAAAAGGTCTCGGATTTCATTAATTGTGTCCCATTTTTGATTAGCCGGATTACAGACTGACTTCACGACTGATAAACTATCAGTGCATATTACTGTCCTTTGCCGAGTTTTAACGGCACTGTAGGTTGCATTAACTACTGCACAAGCCTCGGCTGTAAATATTGATGTATAATTCGGTAGCGTTTTGAGCATAAGTACATTCTCATGATTATCAACAATAGCATAGGACACACCATTTCCACTTTTTGAACCGTCAGTAAAAAGAAAAGACCAACCCTCATCCAGAAGGACTTGTTGTATTTCCAACAACGATTTCAAAAATATTTCGTCCGAAGTGTTGGTTTTAGCATATTTTTCGAGAGTTAAGTTGCATGTGTCTTGTTTAAAGAACCAGTTTGGAAGGTCAGGAGTATAAATTGATGTATTAATATTTATGTTAAGCTTATTTGCCAGTTGGATAGATTCATGTATTGCGGAGGTGTATTTGTATGTACTTGTTGCTGTGAAGTGGCCTTTGATGTCACCATCAATTACAGAATTATTAGAGAAAATTAGTTTCTTAAACAATTTTAGTTTCATTTCCTTAATACGAAATTTCAGGGATGGGAAACCTGACTCAGCAAACAAATTTTCCAAAGGTGTTGTGCGGAAAGCATAAATACTCGCTCTAATTGCTTGATGATATAAACATTTAATAGTATTTATAGTTGATTTGGGCGCATTACCAAATAGGAAAAGACCATAACCAATTTTACTAAGAACTAAAGTTCTTACAATATAAGTCAATGTGTTGATATGAACAAAAATTTTTGCTTGAAAGGTAACCTATTATGTTTACTCTCTGGGTTAGTGGTCTCTTTAATGATAGGTAATGTTCTTTCCACGAATAATTTTTCGTAAAAATAATTCCCAGAATTTTCAGTTTATCAATGTTGCTAATAAGAACGCCGTTAATACTCAAATTGTGGGAGTTATAGTCACATGAATTCTTTTTACGGATGTGTAGCCTTTTTGTTTTAGCTGTGGATATTTTGGCACCAGATTTTATACACCAGGTGTTGATTTCATTTAAAGCCCCTTGTAATAGATTATTAGCTTCAGTATTGCAATTTCTTTTACAGAAAATGTAGAGATCATCCGCGTAGATGCAATGATCTAAGAATTTGAACTTACTTATTATCCGGTTAATTTCATTAAAAGCAATTGAGAAAAGGATCACCGAAAGGGGTGAACCTTGTGGTATGCCGTTGTATAGTGTATGTACAGATGAGCACACACCATTCACTCTTACACGAAATTTACGTTGTCTTAAATATGATTTTATGTAGTTAAAAATATTTGGACCAACCTTCCAATTGCTAAGGGTATCTAAAATTACGTGTAAACCAATTCTGTTAAAAGCATTCTCAAAATCTATGGAAAGAATAGATACATGATTGCGGCATGTGAGGGATTTAGTTACATAATAGTCAATATGTAATAGTGCATCTGTACAACCTCTACCCGTTTTGAATGCAACCTGATTGCGAGACGTAAGGTGGTTTTTTCCATAAACCAATATAAGCGGGTTGCTATGATTTTTTCAAGAATTTTGCTTATGCATGGCAATAGCGAAATTGGACGATATTCATTTAATTTCAAGGAGCTTTTATTGTTATTCTTTGGTGTTGGAATAATTAAACCAGTTTTCCACTCCGTTGGAATTATGCCACTGTGAAGGATGTTGTTGTAAAGCGTTATAAGACGATGTTTGGCTTGAAGACTCATGTTTTTTAGCATAATACAAGGCACGCAGTCAAAACCAGATGTGGAGCCCTTAACTTTTGATAAGCAGAGGAGCAATTCAGTTAATGTAACATCTTTCTCTATATAGGCGGCATTTTTCTTAATTCGCAAGGCAGGGGCCATGTTAAGAGATTCATTTTTAGACTGTATGAAAGACTGTGAAAAGTTATTATCGGAGGAATATTTCGACCACGTATCGGCAAAAGCCTCCCCTATTAACGATGAATCGGTTAGAATTGTATTAGAACTTTCGACTGCTTTTATTTTATTAATTGTTGCGTTGCTAGTAAGAGCTCTCATTTTGGTCCAAATTGTACTTATTGAGGAATTTTTATTGATGGTGCTGGTAAATTTTTCAAAACTATTTTTTTATATTTTTTCATTTCTCTGCAAAATATGGCATTCTCTTTTTTGTATTTAATGAGATTTTCTGTTGTAGGTGAATTTTTAAATAACTTCCATGCATTTATTTTGCTTTTACGTAGTAAAGTCAACTGCTTATTCCACCAAGGCACATTGTTTTTAATATTTAAGGACGATTGAGGGATTGAACTATTTGCAGATGTTCTTATTGCCTTTATTATAGTTGCTGCTTGTTTATTAATATTCGGTGAGAAAGTTCTTTTCCGTAATTCACTGTCACCTCCATTCACAAATTTTGACCAATTTGCAGTGTCCAGCAGATATTTTCTAATAAACTGTGGATATTTTCTTGATCTGGATAATGTTATATCGATGGCAATCGGGAAATGGTCACTGCTGTACATTTCATTCAAAATATCCCATGAAGTGATATTAAGCAACGAAAGTGAACAAAAGGATATATCAACATGTGCATATATAAATCCGAAGCCAGTACGGCATTTTCCAGTATATATCCTCTTTGTATCTTTGAATCCGTCTGTGTGGGATGTTATTCTCTATTAGGACACATATGCCTTGTTTAGAGGTTGTGTTGGATTGAATGTTGTAGAAATAAGCAATATAATTCTTAGGCGGTATAGGTTTAAAATCAAACTTACAATGTGTTTCTTGTACTGATAGGAAATCTTGATTGTGTTCTTTTATCAAAAGTTGCAGCTCACTGAAATTGTTAATGAAGCTATTCATGTTCCATTGCAATATCTTAAATCCTGTCATAACAAATGCATTGATAACAAGTTGTAAACTAAAATTTACATTTATAGAAGCGAGCCCGGTGAATTGTTTGAAATCTTAGCTGTCTGAATTGGTGTCCATTACAGGTAAAAAATAGTTATTATCAGAAATCAATTGCTTAGGTAGTTTTTATTCTGATCAGGTGAGTGTTTAGATAAATTAGTTGGATTTATATCTATATTATTTTCTGATTTGTTAGATTTATTTTGCTTTATAGTTTTTTGTTTTGTTGTTACGGATGGTGTAGGGGAAAGTTCTAAATTGGTAGGTATTTGTTTAGGTTCATTGGGTAGAATTTTTTGTTCTTTTGTTTTTTGTCGATGGGATAATTTCTTCTTTGATGAGATGCTTTCTAGATTATTACTTTTTAATTATGTTGAACAAGTTGGTAACTCCATATCTGTTTCACTTGATAAGCTACTAAGTAATGAATCTCTGCGCATTGGTTTTTTGTTTTTTTTGTTTTGAACGGGTGACACAGCTGGTCTCTTCTACATTGGGTTATTTTCTTTATTTTTGGGGGCTACATTACCATTTTTTGATATTTCAGAGTATGATTGGCTTATTTTTTGCTGGGGTGGGGTTATACTTGCTTCGTATTTCCGTTTGGCCGCATTATAAGAGCATTTATCTAAGGTTTTTATTTTTCTTATTTCCTTTTGTTGGAGATACCTGGGACAATTTTTATCCGTTGCGGGATGTTTTTCAAAGCAGTTTGCGGATTGTAGTCTTGAACAATCATCCGGTGAATGAGGTGGAAGATTACAAACTTTACATGTTGCTGGATTATTACATTTCTTTGTTGTGTGACCAAGAAGTTGACATTTTCTGCACCTAATAGGATTAGGGAAATACATTTTGACCTTCACTTTGTACCACGCAATGTCAATGACCTTTGGTAAGTTATAAAGGTTAAATGTTAAAACCATAAAACCAGAATATTCCGTTGAGTTTTTGTTATTGTTATCTATAACTGTTTTTTCATTCTCTTTTGTGTTGTTCTTTTTGCTAGCAGTAAATTTGTACACTGAGACTACTCCTTGGGTACGCAGTTCTTTAATTATTTCTTCTTCCGAAACATCTATGAGGCAAGGGGCATATATTACACCTTTAACATAGTTTAGAGTTTCGTGTAATTTTACGGAAATTGGGTAAATATTGGCCCGAGTTTTACTTTTAAGGAATTTATTCGCAATAATCTGATTACGGACAAGTACTAGGAGGTTTCCATCTCTTAGCTGTGTGATTGAGTCTATTAAGGTAGATATTGCATGCAACCCCTTATATATGATAAATGGACTTATTTTTTCAATTGGTTATTTTCTGACGAAATAATGAGGTATTTTGGATCGCTTAACACATTTGATCTCGATTGCGGTAGAATAGGATACTTTTCTTGAAAAGCTTGGTCGACAAAGTCTCCCAGAATAGCAAACCTATTCGATTGTTTGTCAGGTGGCCCGGGAGCCATTTTAAACACTTTTGCACTTTTCTTCTTTTACTTTTAAACAATGAGAAGATTAACAAAAAATAACGGGAAAAAGTACAAAAACAATTACAAAAAGAATTCAACCGCTGTATATGTTCAAATAGTAAACGTAAAAAGAACGTCCGATCACAACGAGTGCTATCCGATGACTGAACAAATAAATAAATAAAATAAAATAAAATAACATAGAATTGGAGTCGTACAAAAGCAAGTACAAGGTTTTCATAACTACTTATGAAGGCCATCCGCGAAAGTTGAAATGTTAATCAATGAGCTCGTTGGTACATCTGCAATGAACAATAAATACAAGAATCACAGTCTTCGGCTAACTCTTAAAATAAGCTGACGTATCGTGTATTTTGCACTAATTATCAATATATAAACCAGTTATTTACCCGGTCTCTTTTTCTTTCGTATTTTTCTTTCGTTTATTCTTTATTTTCATACTTATAAGTGATTAAATTTTAAAACAACAACGATGCCCGCAGGGCCCCTCAACCTTGGTTACAACAGATTTGCTATATTAGCAAATTCTAGTAGTCCCAAGAGAAAAAAAAGCAAAAAATAAAGACTCTATACCTTTTCCTGAACTTCCAAAGCATCCCCAACCTAATCCTAAATATATCGTGATGGAGTCAACTGATCCCCTTTCAACCTACTCTTGCTTCGCAGTTCATCGTGAAATTCAAATTATCAGTAAAGAAATCACATCCATTTCCCAATTACGAGATGGTAATCTTCTCATTCTTGTCAACAATCAACAAGTTGCTGATAAATTTGTAAATTCAAAAGAATTATTTGGACTCTGCCCTGCCATATCAAATGTAAACTTCACAAAGGATTGAATTACACAAAAGGTACAGTTTTTGCCCCCTATTTAAACGATATCCCTGAAGAGGAAATAATAAAGGAACTTGCCGACCAGGGCGTAGTGGACGTTTACAAGTTTCAAAAATTGGAAGAAAATATTCATAAAAAGACAGGAGTTTTGTTAATTATCTTCGACCTTTATAACCTACTAACAAAATTAAAAATTTCCTGGAATTTAGTTAATGTTCGCGAATATTTCCCAAACCCTATGCGATGCAAGACTTGCCAAAAACTTGGCCACACAAAAAATCATTGCAAAAATCCTCCAACCCGCCCACAATGTAATCTTCCTCCACACACCC
This sequence comes from Sarcophaga subvicina, assembly GCA_936449025.2. Lineage (NCBI taxonomy): Eukaryota > Metazoa > Arthropoda > Insecta > Diptera > Sarcophagidae > Sarcophaga > Sarcophaga subvicina. The sequence continues at coordinate 10,615,232 of OW388085.2, forward strand.
CTAACCAATGCTCACGCGTCCAATGTGCAAACTGCCTTGACGAACATCCCGCTTCATCAAATAGATGCACTAAATTCATACAACAGAAGGAACTCTTAAAAATTAAAATTAAAAACAAATGCACAATTAAAGAAGCTTGGACTATCCTGAAAAATAATACACCAAATACTTCACGTAATACAACATACTCGGCTGTCGCGTCACAAAACACCAACATAAATCAACAAATTATTGAAAACAACATAGAAACAGAATATAAAAGTACAACAAAAAACAATTCACTAAACATGCAAAATAAATCATCAACTTATAAATCCGTTATTTCTTCTATACCCTCTCTTCCTATTGAGAAACAAAAATCTCTCACAACAACAACACAATCCATATCGAACGTAATAGGTACAAAAATAAATAATAAAAACGAGACAGCTGATAATACGAAACATAAAATTAATATTATGTATGAAGGGACAACAAGTGAAGAAGAGTAAAACTCTCTTCTATACTTCTTACTCTTAATTTTTATATAAACAAATGATAAATGTTATACAGTGGAATATGAATGGTTATAACAACAACTATAACGAATTATCCCTTCTCATTGTTGATAACAAACCAGACGTAATTGCGATTCAAGAAACGCACTTGCCATATTACAAAACAAACATAACCACGCATAAACAGTACGAGGGTTATTTCTACAATTTACCAAACAACACTTACGCAAAACAAGGAGTTGGTTTCTTAGTGAAAAAAATTTGCCTCACAATCTTCCGCTATACAAAAATAGCTTCTTTGGAACTTACTGTTAATAACAACTTTCCCTTTTCCATCATTAATTGCTATATTCCTCCAAATCTGACGTTTTCATTAACAGATTTAAAAGATATATCGATCAGCAATCACCAGTCATATATAATATTAGGCGACTTTAATGCTTGGAGTACTCTGCGGGGCTCAAATATAACTAACGTAAAAGGGAAAATTATAGAAAATCTAATACACAATGAAAATTTGACAGTACTAAATGATGGTACATGCACGCATGTATGTACCCATAATTCCCTTACAAACGTAGACATAGCTATGTGCAATGCGCAACTAGCTCCATATGTCTCATGGAATGTAGCCAATTCATTATACGGTAGCGACCATTTCCCTATTCTCATCAAGATAGGCATTTATTCAAATCAAAATAAATACAAACCTTTTCCCAAATACAAACTTGATGCTGCTAACTGGGATAAATTCCAGTTGCACTGTTCTAAACAAAATGGTAAATGCAATCAATCTCGTAATATTTTTTAATTATTCGCTTTGCTGCTAACATCTCGATTCCACAAACGAAACACTCCTATATAAAAAAATCTATTCCATGGTGGAATAACTCTTTAAGTATTTTAAGAAAGGATAAACAACAAAAGTGAAAGATCAGACGAAAATATTTTGGCTTATAAGAAAGCAAATGCTATATTTAAGAAGACTGTTAAGTTATCGAAAGCCGGAAGTCGCCGTAGTCTAGTAGGTAGTGTGTTGGCTTATTAGACGCAAAAGCCTGGCCTCAAGCCCCAGGCCAGGCATCAAAGACAAAATACAAAAAGTATTTTTTCTGCGACTTCCTCTCAGTAGATTTCTGGCAAAAACTCTGAGAGTAAATAAAAATTGCCATGAAAAGTTTCTCAATAAATAAAAATCTGTCGTTCGGAGTCGACTTTAAACTGTAGGTCCCACCACTCATGTATAAAATTAACACACACAACATAAGTGGTGTGAGAAACTAGGACGTTGTACAAGGACAAGTACACGTCCTCTAACCTAATCTAACCTATCGAAAGCCGAATCTCTAATGCAGTTTACATCTTCGATTAACCCTCAATCCTGCACTAAGGAAATATGGCATGATATAAAAATTCTTGTCGGAAACATAACATGGAACACATTTAAATATATTAAAACGGACAATCAATTTTTTTCAACTTCTCTTGAAATAGCCAACAATTTCGGCGAATATTGATCAAATTTATCGCACGATAGACAATTTCACTCTCTCTTTGTATCCAATAAAATTGATTTGCTTAATTCTAACTATTGTAGCAAACTACCTTCACGCTCAGCTGAACAAAATGATGGTAAAATTAACCTTTCTGAATTGGTAAACGTGCTAGCCCGTGCCAAAGGCAAAACACCCGGCTATGACAGGATATCATGTATTGTTAAAAAATTTGCCAATGTGTTTAAAAGATAGAATTGTAACACTTTTCAACAACATCTTCGAGAGTGGTATTTATCCCCAAAACTGGCGCAACGCTACTATGGGCCTGTTCGTAAATTCATCACTGCGCTGCATATTTGCGCATCATGTTCATAAATGCAAACCTTGACAGCACTGCAACTGTCAAATGTTCGTAAATGCAACATTAACCCATTAGAAGTCTCCGTACTCAACTGAGTGCAGTTGTATTTTTACATGTATCCAAGCAAAACTAAAGAAAAAACAATCGCTGTACCGTTATTTAGTTTCACAACAACCACAATAAGAGTTCCAAAAATAGAATTTGTATGTAGTTTCTGTTGCTTATGCAGAACTATCAGTCTGTATTGTGACGTGAATAAAGTGTGTGGTTTAGTAAACTATTTTGAAAACATTTGAAACAATACTAAAATTTGTTTAGTAATCTTGCATTATTTTTATAAAAATAATAACAATGAAACATACAGGTTTAAAAAATACTTAAAAATAAAAAAATGCATAAAATAGAAAGGTATAAAGTTGGCTGTACTCGTTTGAGTACAATGACTGCATCCATTAGTAAGAATGTTTTATTTTTTGTTAGATTTAACATATGAGTGGTATACGTTTCAAGGGCCAGCAGAGTTTCAAGGGCTCCAAGAGGCCGTTGATAACATTTTAGCCTAATCTGAGTGAACTAACTGCCGAAGAGGAAGGTGTTGAGGATGATATGACTTCGTCAGCCCTAACGCAAATGAAAAGCACAGTATAAAATATATAAATATGTTACTAAAGAGTCGGATATAGCAGTATTTCCGTTGACAAATCTAAACTATGAAATGACCAGGGCGCGCTATCAAATGACCAGGTACATTAGTAAAAATGAAGCAGTTTGGTGAATTTTAGGATTTTCCATTCATGAACACCATCCCCTTGAACTGAATTGTTGTTCATTTATCGTTACATCTAGAAAACGGACAACGCATTTATTTTACAGAAAGAAATGTAAAGGATAGCGCAGCAACACTTCTACGACAACATTAACATCATTTTTTGAGGTTTGCAGAAATAATTTGTTTGCTAAAACATTACTACATTCTCAAATTTCAACGTACTTTACGTAGAGTGTATCCACAAAGAAGTTCCAATGTCGCAAGCAAAGGAGGACAGGACAAAGGATGAGCTAAATGCATGTCTGAAATCATCACATATTTCGTATATGTTCACACTCTAAAATTAACGAATAATATGAGCGTTCAGTTGCATCTTAACTCTTCGGCTGCAACTTTTTCAAACAATTGCTTGATTTAGGTAACGAAACACACAACATAAATCAACAAATTATTGAAAACAACATAGAAACAGAATATAAAAGTACAACAAAAAACAATTCACTAAACATGCAAAATAAATCATCAACTTATAAATCCGTTATTTCTTCTATACCCTCTCTTCCTATTGAGAAACAAAAATCTCTCACAACAACAACACAATCCATATCGAACGTAATAGGTACAAAAATAAATAATAAAAACGAGACAGCTGATAATACGAAACATAAAATTAATATTATGTATGAAGGGACAACAAGTGAAGAAGAGTAAAACTCTCTTCTATACTTCTTACTCTTAATTTTTATATAAACAAATGATAAATGTTATACAGTGGAATATGAATGGTTATAACAACAACTATAACGAATTATCCCTTCTCATTGTTGATAACAAACCAGACGTAATTGCGATTCAAGAAACGCACTTGCCATATTACAAAACAAACATAACCACGCATAAACAGTACGACGGTTATTTCTACAATTTACCAAACAACACTTACGCAAAACAAGGAGTTGGTTTCTTAGTGAAAAAAATTTGCCTCACAATCTTCCGCTATACAAAAATAGCTTCTTTGGAACTTACTGTTAATAACAACTTTCCCTTTTCCATCATTAATTGCTATATTCCTCCAAATCTGACGTTTTCATTAACAGATTTAAAAGATATATCGATCAGCAATCACCAGTCATATATAATATTAGGCGACTTTAATGCTTGGAGTACTCTGCGGGGCTCAAATATAACTAACGTAAAAGGGAAAATTATAGAAAATCTAATACACAATGAAAATTTGACAGTACTAAATGATGGTACATGCACGCATGTATGTACCCATAATTCCCTTACAAACGTAGACATAGCTATGTGCAATGCGCAACTAGCTCCATATGTCTCATGGAATGTAGCCAATTCATTATACGGTAGCGACCATTTCCCTATTCTCATCAAGATAGGCATTTATTCAAATCAAAATAAATACAAACCTTTTCCCAAATACAAACTTGATGCTGCTAACTGGGATAAATTCCAGTTGCACTGTTCTAAACAAAATGGTAAATGCAATCAATCTCGTAATATTTTTTAATTATTCGCTTTGCTGCTAACATCTCGATTCCACAAACGAAACACTCCTATATAAAAAAATCTATTCCATGGTGGAATAACTCTTTAAGTATTTTAAGAAAGGATAAACAACAAAAGTGAAAGATCAGACGAAAATATTTTGGCTTATAAGAAAGCAAATGCTATATTTAAGAAGACTGTTAAGTTATCGAAAGCCGGAAGTCGCCGTAGTCTAGTAGGTAGTGTGTTGGCTTATTAGACGCAAAAGCCTGGCCTCAAGCCCCAGGCCAGGCATCAAAGACAAAATACAAAAAGTATTTTTTCTGCGACTTCCTCTCAGTAGATTTCTGGCAAAAACTCTGAGAGTAAATAAAAATTGCCATGAAAAGTTTCTCAATAAATAAAAATCTGTCGTTCGGAGTCGACTTTAAACTGTAGGTCCCACCACTCATGTATAAAATTAACACACACAACATAAGTGGTGTGAGAAACTAGGACGTTGTACAAGGACAAGTACACGTCCTCTAACCTAATCTAACCTATCGAAAGCCGAATCTCTAATGCAGTTTACATCTTCGATTAACCCTCAATCCTGCACTAAGGAAATATGGCATGATATAAAAATTCTTGTCGGAAACATAACATGGAACACATTTAAATATATTAAAACGGACAATCAATTTTTTTCAACTTCTCTTGAAATAGCCAACAATTTCGGCGAATATTGATCAAATTTATCGCACGATAGACAATTTCACTCTCTCTTTGTATCCAATAAAATTGATTTGCTTAATTCTAACTATTGTAGCAAACTACCTTCACGCTCAGCTGAACAAAATGATGGTAAAATTAACCTTTCTGAATTGGTAAACGTGCTAGCCCGTGCCAAAGGCAAAACACCCGGCTATGACAGGATATCATGTATTGTTAAAAAATTTGCCAATGTGTTTAAAAGATAGAATTGTAACACTTTTCAACAACATCTTCGAGAGTGGTATTTATCCCCAAAACTGGCGCAACGCTACTATGGGCCTGTTCGTAAATTCATCACTGCGCTGCATATTTGCGCATCATGTTCATAAATGCAAACCTTGACAGCACTGCAACTGTCAAATGTTCGTAAATGCAACATTAACCCATTAGAAGTCTCCGTACTCAACTGAGTGCAGTTCTATTTTTACATGTATCCAAGCAAAACTAAAGAAAAAACAATCGCTGTACCGTTATTTAGTTTCACAACAACCACAATAAGAGTTCCAAAAATAGAATTTGTATGTAGTTTCTGTTGCTTATGCAGAACTATCAGTCTGTATTGTGACGTGAATAAAGTGTGTGGTTTAGTAAACTATTTTGAAAACATTTGAAACAATACTAAAATTTGTTTAGTAATCTTGCATTATTTTTATAAAAATAATAACAATGAAACATACAGGTTTAAAAAATACTTAAAAATAAAAAAATGCATAAAATAGAAAGGTATAAAGTTGGCTGTACTCGTTTGAGTACAATGACTGCATCCATTAGTAAGAATGTTTTATTTTTTGTTAGATTTAACATATGAGTGGTATACGTTTCAAGGGCCAGCAGAGTTTCAAGGGCTCCAAGAGGCCGTTGATAACATTTTAGCCTAATCTGAGTGAACTAACTGCCGAAGAGGAAGGTGTTGAGGATGATATGACTTCGTCAGCCCTAACGCAAATGAAAAGCACAGTATAAAATATATAAATATGTTACTAAAGAGTCGGATATAGCAGTATTTCCGTTGACAAATCTAAACTATGAAATGATCAGGGCGCGCTATCAAATGACCAGGTACATTAGTAAAAATGAAGCAGTTTGGTGAATTTTAGGATTTTCCATTCATGAACACCATCCCCTTGAACTGAATTGTTGTTCATTTATCGTTACATCTAGAAAACGGACAACGCATTTATTTTACAGAAAGAAATGTAAAGGATAGCGCAGCAACACTTCTACGACAACATTAACATCATTTTTTGAGGTTTGCAGAAATAATTTGTTTGCTAAAACATTACTACATTCTCAAATTTCAACGTACTTTACGTAGAGTGTATCCACAAAGAAGTTCCAATGTCGCAAGCAAAGGAGGACAGGACAAAGGATGAGCTAAATGCATGTCTGAAATCATCACATATTTGGTATATGTTCACACTCTAAAATTAACGAATAATATGAGCGTTCAGTTGCATCTTAACTCTTCGGCTGCAACTTTTTCAAACAATTGCTTGATTTAGGTAACGAAAAAATTCCAGTGAGCCCAACAACAAACATACAGCATTTGCAATGACAATTAATAAAGTTCAAAGTTAGTGTCTGCAAGTTTGTGGAATGAATCTAGAAAGTCAATGTTTCTCACATGAACAGCTCTATGTAGTATCTTCGCGAGTAGGGAAACCAGGACATTTGTAGGTTTACGCACAAACTAAAAATATTGTACGTATGTATATCCAAAGGTATTAAGAATTACCAACTAAGAAGAAATAATATTATTACATTAACCCTTTATGATATTAAATGGAAATAATTAAGATACATTTCTGAAAATCTTACTACGATTTAATTTGAGGCTGCTGAATCAGAAGTCAAGTTATGCGTAAGTCGTCTCACCTGACTGTCAGATGATGTCCAATATATTGATCACAGTTTTTTAAGGGTCATGTTTCCTACAAATAAAACTGAAATTAAATAATTTAAAAATATATTTATAAGTGTAACTGCGATAATTTATAAAGCAATTAGTTTCGCGGTTTACATACATTGTACATTGTTTAATAATAATAAAACCGTTCATTTTACTCAACCTGCTAGACAATCGCATAATATAAATATAAACAAAAACAAATTCTTCCTCTTTTTGAAAATGACTTAATTTAACAAAAGGCCATGATATGTTAAAGATTTAAATAAATACATTTAAATTTTATAGTAGACGCTATTTTAATAACACCGTGTTCAGGCAGGCACTTCTATTGCGTAAATCGCAATAAACTCCATTATTGACATCAATATTTCATATAAAATTTTAAATACAACACTGTCAATCACTGCCTATCATAAGTACGTTCAGTGACCATATTACAATTTTCCGAACACTTTCAATTGATATTTGACAACTCAATGTCAACAACGACAAACAAATAAATCAAATCAATCGGGTCAGGTGGAAGGTAAGTTTTTATTTAATTTATTTGTTTATTTATAATTTTTAATAATAACCAATTATACTTTTTTTTCTATTCGCACGCCATTACATGACATCACAAGGAAAGCCGGACGACCATCACACACCTGGAAACGCCAAATCACAATAGAATTATCAAACCTACGTCTACAGTGGAACGAAGTGAAACACCGCGCTGACGATCGGGTCCATTGGAACCAACTTGTTGCGGCCCTCTGCTCCCTAGAGGAGTAAGAGGAACATATATATATATATAATTATATTTCAAAAAGAAAAAAGCAAGAAGAGCAGGATGTGCTGGAGTGATGAAAGCGAAGCAGCCCTGATGGATATGTGGCCAAAAAACTAGGTGCGCTCCGTGGGCACCGAAAAAATGACCACATATATGCGGAGATGGCGGAGGAGCTCAGCCAGCAGGGACACTCATGCAGTCCAAGGGATGTACAGGTGAAAATACAAAATTTCACCCAGCGGTACAGGTAATAAGTATAAGGTATAAATATACATAAAACTTGTTTAAAACCACAATTTTATAGGAAGGAGAAGGCGATGATGGGAATTTCTGGTGGGTCACCTTCGACATGATGCCACTACGAAATTGTTCATCAAGTAATTGGAGCCTGCAAAGTTAATATATATAATGAGCTGACATTGGAAAGCATTGATGTTACGTTTTGTTTTTACTTTTTTTTATTTTATTGTTTTTGTGTTATTAATTACAAATTTTTTTATTTATACAGATGTTCCGGATTCATCATTGGCAGCAACATCAAGTGCTACAACAATATCTGCACCATTGCCAGGTGCACCGATGTCTGCACCATCATCGCCGCTGTTCCTGTGTTCTCCTTCCCTTTCACCCAGCACATCCGAACCTGCGAGAAAAAAAGAAAAATTAATTTAAGGGAAATGGTAGCTGAAATGGAAATATTTCGAATGAAATGGAAAAATTGTTAGAAAAAAGTGAGGAAATGAGAAAGTTTTAATTGATTTGGAAAGAAAAAAGATAGAAATTTTAGGTAGTATAGCTGAAGAAAATAAAAAAATTGCTAATGCATTATTTTCGTATTTAAATAAAAAATAAAATAAAAATTTGAAAAAATTAAATGTTTTTGTACTTACTGAAATAAGAACATAAGGTTTGTCTTATAGTTTCAGCGGTTGGTTCGCTATCACCAATCGTGGTGTTATAAGTTGGTCTCTCCCGATTTGTTGTAAAATCATTCACGCTTTCAAGCCATATCATTAAATATTTGACAAACAAAAAAATTGCATATCTTGTACCTGTAATCCACAAGCGCCAAAAGTACCATACAATACCATCCCCTATAGTTTTAGTAGTCAGTGGCATCGTTTTGGTTTGGTTTAACTTCGATATGGCACCCATCTGTAAATATAAATTGCAATTGCTTGTCATTTGAGGATTCTTTTATTTATGTATGCATATAAAATGGTACAAAATGTCAAAAATTTCAAATTTACCAATGGCCCCAAGACATTGTGGGAAACCAAGCCTTTGGAATCCGTCAATGCATTCGCTTAAGAGTTCTTGCGTTGGAGGCAATTTCTTTATATAACTGTTGGACAACACCTGCCACACTTCCTCACAAAATTCAATTAAAATTTTACACACAGTTGATTTGCCAACACCAAAAAGCTCAGAAACCACTCTGTATTCGCCGGATGAACTGAGTGTAAACAAAGCGATGGCTACGCGCTTTTCTAATGCTATCGCTTTTCGCCAATTTGTGTCTTCCTTACTCAAATTCGATAACAAACCACAGAGGACGTCAAAACTGCTACGGGTCATTCGAAAATGCATCCTAAAAAACTGATCGTCGTTGCAGTGACAATTGAGTTCCCAAAATGTCGATGGGCGGTTCTGAAAATTGGAAATGTCTTTATTGATTTGATTAATATTGTTCATATTTTACTTACCAATTTCCATAAAGACCTTTGAGTTTCATTTTCCTCTAACATTGCCATAAGCAAAAGCTTTATTTTCTGCAAACTTTTCAGAATTATCAAATTTTTATTCCTCATCCTTCTGAGAGAAGCCACTTTGGAATCAAAAGTTGCTCCTACTACCCGCAACAGCTCAGCGTTCCTATTACACACTAGTAGTAAGGCCTTTTCCAACGCTGAGTTGATTTCGATTTAAAAAAAAAATTCGAACTAATTTTCACGATTAAATTAAAAGCAATGTTGAAACAATCAGCTGTTTTGTTTACAAGCTGTCAAAAAAATATTGATAATACTCTCTGTCTGAACACGGTATAACGGTATTGTTAGATATTAATCTGGCATCAGCCCTTGTTTTGTTAAAATTATTAATCTCTCTGGCAACCTGTTTTTGTTAAACCGCCATTTATTTATTTTAAGAAAATAGTATTGTAGAACTAACATTGAAATAAAACGTTTGTATGAACTCATTCTAAACAGTATTGCGTATAATTTTATTTAAGGACACAAGAGTTGGTGTCAGTAGTATTTTTTTATGTAACTAGGAACCAAAATATCTTTGGAATCCAATGATTTACGAGCTTTGTCACAAATGCTGGCAGATGCAATACACCAGTCTACTTTGAATGCATTACATGCAGCAACCATAAGCAATGCAAAACAGGTCACGACGACGAGGGTCTCAACGCCACCCGTTTCCATCTCAGGATATAAGGCAGTTGATTATACGTTTGTTCAGGACTATTTCACACGCTGTGAGTGGTCATTCCAATTGAGCAGAATAGCTGAGACGGACTATATGAAATATGTATATACTGGTTCACATGGGTGCCGAGTTGAAAATTTCGCCAAGAAATGCAGGAAAAAGGTGAGAGTGTAGCAGACTTTTCACTACGTTTAAGACGAGCAGCAGCATATTGTAATTACGGTAGCTCTTTAGATCGTATGCTAGCTGAGCAAATGCTTTACGGGTTGGAATCAAGTAGTATTTGTGACGAGATTATCGCGAAGGAGCCCGCGTCATTTAAGGACGCATAGAGGTAGCTCAAAGGCACGAAGCATCACATAAATCAGCTGTCGAAATGAAAGAAAATATTTCTGTTATAAGTTTTCCAAATGTGGGGAAAACTCTAAAAAAGTTCCCACAAGGAAAATAGCGTCAAATCCGGATTCCCTGAACAATACTAAATGTTACGGTTGCGGTGGCAGCCATAATATGGACCATTGCAAATTCCGCAAAGCCACATTCTACGCTTGCAACAAAAAGGCGCATATTGCGAAGGTGTGTAAGTCGAGAACGGCTCAAATATCGGATGAGAATACTGACTCTGAGATAATTCAAAGTAGGTGGTTGCAAATCACGAAAACACATAATGGAAGTGTTATTGAATGGAAAAAAGGTTGTAATGGAATTGGACTCAGGCGCCCCATGTGGAATAATAAGTGAAGCCACACTGAAAACAAATTAGGTAAATTTTATGTACAGCCTACGGGCAGAACTTCTTCTTGGTTGAGGATATTACTATTCGATATGACGACATAGTTATTGTAGGTGACTTTAACGATAACCTTCTACTTGAAAATCCCCTTATTGGAACAATGCTCTCACTTCACCTCAGTCCTGTAAATGTGTCAACACCTACACATTTCCATTCAACATCCAGTAGCTTGATTGACATGGCATTCTCTTCCTTAATTATAATATGTCCGTAACTCGTCTCGTGGACAAATATATTACGTATCGTGATTTTGGAAACATTGATTATACAACTCTAAATATTGAACTGGATGGCGTATCTTGGGACCAGGTATATACACTGGGTAATGCGAATGACCAATTATCGTTTATTCAGGACAGAGTGCGTTTGCTCTATGACAGGTGCGTTCCTGTCAAAACCAAGCACACCAAACCAAAACAACAGCCCTGGTTTAATGCGGAAATAAAAGTACTCATTGAGAGGAGGGATAGTGCTTACAGGAGATGGAAGAGATTTAGGACGGATGATTTGAAAGCTTTATATAGATTCGCACGGATGGAAGTTACCAGGAGCATAAGAACTGCAAATAGATTGTATTGTGGCGGAAAGTTTTTGTATGCTATGGACAATAAATCTAAATGGAATGTAATTCGTGAAATAGGAATTGGCCGAAAATGTCCAAAGGCCGATATTGATGTGGATGTGGACAAGCTTAATGACCAGTTCGTAAATTCTAGGGTCCCAAGGCCTAACGGTAACTTGTATGATGACCTCTGTTATGTTCCACCACAGTATTCCTTTAGTTTTCGTTGCGTAAATCAGTTTGAGGTTTTGGAATGTATTTCAGCGGTAAAATCGAATGCAGTTGGTTCTGATGATTTGCATCCTTTATTCTTGAAAGCTCTGACTCCTAAACTTTTGCCTTACTATACTTACTTGTTCAATACAGTTCTGACTAAGTCTTATTTTCCTGAAAATTGGAAACTGGCTAAAATCCTTCCCATTCCCAAAACTAATTGTGAGTTCAGGCCAATTGCAATCCTTCCTTTTTTATCCAAGGTATTGGAGAACATCATGGCCAGACAAATCGATGAATATCCCACAATTACTTAACGGTCAGTCAGTCGGGCTTTATGAAAGGTAGGAGTTGTACTACCGCTCTGGTAAATGTAGTTGAGGAACTTAGGTCGGAACTTGATGGGAATAGTGTGGCGTTCTTGGTTCTGCTTGATTACTCTAAGGCTTTTGATACAGTCGATCACACGGTTCTATTGAAAAAGCTCCGAAAACTGTTTTATTTCTCCGAAACTGCCTGTAATCTAATTTATTCTTATTTGACTAACATATTACAGAAGGTTCATTTCAATGGCAATATTTCGGATCCACTTAATATTAGTAGTGTTCCCCAGGGGTCAATACTTGGGCCTCTGCTGTTTTGCATGTATATAAATGATCTACCTGATGTTTTGGTTAACTGTAATGTTCACATGTATGCTGACGATGTGCAGCTTTATACATGTACTCCAAGGGAGTATATTTATTCTTGTTTAGACTACATTAATCGTGACTTAGCAAAGATTGGCGGATGGGCCCCGGCCAATGGACTATGAATCAATCCTTCTAAGTCTAAATGTATTATACTTTCAAGAACAAACGGATCATTTGTCATACCTGAATTGAGTATCAGGGGAAATAAAATTGAATTTGTCAGGTCGGCTACTAATCTGGGTATTGTCTTTAATGACAAATTATCGTGGTCTACCCATATGTGTTATTGTTGGCAGAATTTATGGCATGCTTCGAAATTTGTGGGCTGTCATAGATTCAACTCCTTTTGTTATTCACATGCAACTTGCTAAAACGTACTTAATTCCGGTACTTTTATATGGATGTGAGATATTCGCAAATTGCAGTTATGATGACAACCAGAAACTTAACCTTCCTTAAGGGGCGTCGAGATCATATTTCTCATTTAGCTTACCAGATTCTTGGTATCAAATTTGATAATCTCCTGAAAATTAGACGCTTCCTTCTACTTCATAAAATAATTTACACGAAACAGCCGAAATATTTATATTGTAGAATTAAGTTTGCTAGATCCCACCGGGGTGTGGGGATTATACAGCAACGATTCTGGACTCTTCTGCCTCAGCGACAGTTTTTTATACACACCATTAGTCTTTGGAATTCCCTACCAAATAACATCCAAAATCTGGACAATGCAAACGCGTTCAAAAAGGAGTTATTCAAATTATTTTCATAATTATAATTTTAACTTCATATTTGTAAATTTTGTGATTTTACTTTTTAGATCATCATCATTATTATTATTATTATTATTATTATTATTATTATTATTATTATTATTATTATTATTATTATTATTATTATTATTATTATTATTATTATTATTATTATTTTTATACTTTTCTTTATAATTAAATTTAATATTTATGTACATATATTAATTTTGTTTTTTTCTAATTTTTTATATTTAATTAATGCCAATTTTGTATATCTTATTGATTATAAACATAGCACTGTTACTTATAGGATTTAGTATCTTGTTGTGCTATGTAGATCATAATAAATCCCAAAGGTGACAAGTTGGAGCCTCCATTTCGAACCGTTGCCCCAATGCAAAATGTATATTTCCGGTCATACGGTTTTAAATCGTTTGGGAGATTTGCATTATGAAATCCTATATAAAGGAAAACGTATAAAACGACACATCGACCAAATTAGAGGCAATGTCGATAAGAATATAACAAACGAAGCTGAACTTAGTGCTGAAACCGTGCAGCGTAGAAGACGATCGCAATTGAACGGGGAGAAGGGTCATTCCCTGCCACATGAAACTGCCGATAAATCGTTCACTGATTCACCAACAAACTTCTCAACACCGCAAGGAGATCTTACAAATACTCCGAACACAACTATAAATGACTTCGGTGCCACAATCGTATTTCCTTGGTTTTGGTCCACAGGGAGATAATGATGAGAATGCAGACCAACTTAGATTCTTCTGGAAATTGAAAAAAACGCGTAACTGCTGATTCAGAGGAAATACTGCCGCCCCGTAGGTCATCCAGGATTCCAAAACGGAGAATAGTATTCTCGCCCTAATCGTTGGCTTGCGTGGGAAGAAACGTTAGATATTAGCCTGGCATAACCCCTTGTTTTGGTAAAAGTATTAATCTCTCTGGCAACCTGTTTTTGTTAAACCGCCATTTATTTATTCTAAGAAAATATTATTGTAGAACGAACATTGAAATAAAACGTTTGTATGAACTCATTCTAAATAGTATTGCGTATAATTCAAGGCGAATTCATAGAAGGTGGGATTAGTATTAGAATAAGTACAACAATACAAAAACAACAGAGATTTTTTTTGTTGAGATGTGATCATCTTGTCAAAAACAGCTGACTAAAGAATGACGATGGGAAGAAAAATGTTAAAAAAATTTAAATGATTTTAAAAGAAAAAGAAGAAAAATATACAAACTTCTGACACAATAAGAAAAAACGAAATTGATTATCAAAACAAAATACACAAAACACAAAAATTTTTTGACATTGTTATTTCCATCAGCTGGTAAAACACTCCCACCTTCTATGAATTCGCCTTGGTATAATTTTATTTAAGGACACAAAAGGTATTAACCACAAAAATCTGTTTACTACCGTCAGTACTACATTAATTCGAAGAGAAAACTGTAAACGTCCAATATATTGGACAAATGCCGAAAGGGTTTATATTAATATAGACCCAAAATAAATACATTTTGTTATTGTCTATAATAATTAAATACAGGTGTCCCTCGTATAACGCGTTGGTTACGTTCCAGGAAAATTCCGCGTTATGTAATTCGCGTTATAGAAGACTTAGCTTTCATATAAATTTGAGGGTTATGTTCCAATAAGATTTTTCCAAAATAAAATAGGTACTACAGTCTGCATAATAAGTTGCTATTGACAAGTCGTTGTTACATCGTGCGCATTAACAGTGTTCTTTTCTTTTTTTTTTTTGGTCGTAATTTGGTTAAATTTGTTGCATTTCCCTGAATTATTAAAATTAAAGATCCTCCGGACGAGGACGGTAAGATAAAATCGTCAATATTAGACGACATACCTAATTATGTGTCGCGTTTGAAGTGAAAAAACGCTTTCAGACGTGCCACCTTTTTTGATAAAAAAAAGTCATTGATAACAGATGCTGTGGTGAGGTTGAAATTTGTAAAAAAAAATGAGAAATGGAACAATTCTTATAAAATCTAAAAATGAAACTCAAGCCAGAAGCTTCATCCAATTAACATCTCTCTCCCCAACAATAGAAGTTGAACTTAAAGTACATCACACTGTTAATTACGCAAAAGGTGTCATTTACTCCAATGACCTTCGAGGAATTACAGAGGACGAAATCCAAAGAGAACTTAAAACACAAAACGTATGCAAAGTAAACAAAATATTAAAGAAAGTAGAACTAAAAGAAACCGGTTTTATTATTGTAACATTTGCATCTACCTCCATTCCGCACGAATTATCTATCGGCTATGAGAAAGTTATACTACGACCGTATATACCCCTACCCCTCAAATGTAAAAACTGCCTAAGGTATGGTCACTTATCAAAATTTTGTAACAACAAACAAATATGCTTCAACTGCGCCGAAGAATATCACTTAAAAGAAGAAAACGAAAAATGCTCTTACACACAACAATGTATCAATTGTAAAGATAATAACAACGTCAATACAAATCATTCAGCTAATGATATGTAATTGTAACGTTGGAAAAAAACAAGTAGAAAAAATGCAATTAAAAAATATAATGAGTGTCATCATTCTCCTTCAACCTACTCCTTCGTATGTAAAAATAATAACAACAGTACTAATGCGAACAATAATATTAACAAAAACAACAACGTACAAAAGTCAGCTGCTTCCTATTCAAATTCTCGCAGTAATGTTAATAACTCTTCTCATTCTGATAATAAAATGTTACCACCAGACAAACCAACAACAACACGCGAAATAAAAGATTACTCTGATGATATTTTATTTACTGAGCCCTCTGACTACGATAATACTTCTTCCAATAAACACACCGAAAAGAACAAGAAATCGATTGGCCAAACAAACAGCTTTAGACAAGAATAACAAACGTCTCAAAAATTTATAAAACCTCACTCTATTTTTCAACTCAGCAGCACTTTGCAATAAATAGTCTCATATTTTAACCTATTCCGATACTGTGACGTTAAATATTATACAGTGGAACATTAATGGATTTAAAAACAATTACAATGAACTTTTACAACTTATTAAATTTTATTCACCAAAGATAATATCGCTTCAGGAAACCCACATTCACAATACAACTAACATTCCTATTCCAACTTTAAACTACATTCCCATAATACATCTAACACAAGATTTGGAGGTGTTGCCCTTCTCATTCACAACTCCTTGCAACATAAGTTGGATAGTGTAAGTAACGAATTTGATACCTTATGCGTAGAAGTACACTCCAAAATAAAATTCAAAATAGCATGATCTTATATCCCACCTAACAAAACGTTCTCCCAACAAACCCTCTGCAATGTCTTTGATAATATCTTACCCCAATTACTAGTTACCGGTGACTTCAACAGTTGGCATGACAGTTGGGGCTCCACTACCAATAATAGGAAAGGCATAATTTTATTACAATTTATCCATGATAATCACTTCATACTCCTAAATAATTCTTCACCAACGCATTTTAACACTCATTCCACGTTTTCCCACGTCGACTTATCGTTTTGTAGCCCAGCAATCTTCGTCCATGCCGACTGGAGGAAGAAACTAATCTATGCGGTAGTGATCACTTCCCAATTATAATAGGTATATTCCATCAACCGGGGCAATCATCTACATCCTTTCGACCCATTTACAAATTTAATCTAGCAGATTGGAACATATGAGGCTAAAAGACCTATCCTACTATAATTAAGATTGTACCATGGTGGAATTTGGAGAACCTCAAAAATCAAAAAAATGCGTCCTGGCTTGCTTTTAAACGAAATATGACAACACATAACCTTGTAATCTATAAAAAGAATAATGCTCGTCTTAAAAGAGACATAAAAACTTGAAAAAGGCAATCAATTTACAATTGTACATCTACGATCAGTCCATCCTCAAAAACCGACAAAATTTGGAACACATTACGCAATTTTACTGGATACAAAGCAAAACAATCCATTCATGGAATAACGTCTCAAACAGACCCCACAGAATTAATCACCGAAAATTCGATAATTGCATCCGAATTAGGAAAATCTTGGTCTGAAAATTCGTCCGACCTCAACTATTCAACTGAATTTCAATATCGGAAAAAAAACCTATTTCTAAACAATGTAACACTACAACCAAGTACATCAGCCGTAGAAATTGAAAACGATATAAATATGAGCGAACTTAATACAGTCCTAAAAAAGCTTAAAGGTAAAACACCCGGAATCGGTAGGATTTCATACGAAATCATTAAGCAATCAACAGTAAAAGTAAAGCAACGTATACTTAGACTCTTTAACATAATACTCAT
This sequence comes from Sarcophaga subvicina, assembly GCA_936449025.2. NCBI lineage: Eukaryota > Metazoa > Arthropoda > Insecta > Diptera > Sarcophagidae > Sarcophaga > Sarcophaga subvicina. Next base: position 10,633,090 of record OW388085.2, read on the forward strand.
AACATTCATACCACAACAATTTAAAATCAGCATCACCATCCCAATCCATAAAACTGGATCCGATAAAACATCCCGTAATTCTTATCGCCCCATATCACTCAACCCTTGCCTATCTAAAATGCTAGACAAAATTGTTGCAAACAGATTATGATGGCTTCTAACTACACAGAAATTATTGGACAGCAAACAGCTTGGGTTTATGAAAGGTAAATCTACAATCGACAGTCTACTGTACATAGATCACCGAATTGCAGAGTCTCTTTCGTTTCGCAACCACTTAACAATAATATCACTAGATTTTCAAAAAGCTTTTGATAATATTGGTCCCCATCCCATCATTGATTAGCTAATAGCTTGGAAAGTTGGCCCAAGAATGATTAAGTACATAATAAACTTTATGAAAAATCGGAAATTTATAGTGAGAGTCGGACAGCATTACTCACAGTATTATCCTCTCTACAATGGAGTACCCCAAGGATCACCACTTTCCGTTGTCCTTTTTCTTATAGCCTACAATAAACTATGTAGAATAATTTCCATGCACCGAGAAATAGACGTCATAACATATGCCGACGACATCAATCTTTTAGTAAAATCAGGTAAAAGCAAAAATCCTACCATATACCTTAATAGGCTCTTTACAGACATTACTGATTGGGGAAAATACGCTGGAGCTGTACTATCCCCAAAAAAATGCAAATACATTCACATTTGTCACAAACACAACTGTAAGTGCCAAATAATCTCAGGACAAATACAACTAACAGAAGTTGGAAGTCTTCGACTATTGGGGCTGCATATCAACAAACGTTACAATTGGAACACACATATAAACGAACTATTAAAATCTCTTCACCATCAACTTAATGTTATTAAATGCCTTTCATCCCAAAAGTATAACTGCAGCACCAAAATATTAATACAGATTACAAAAGCTCTCATACTTTCAAAAATAAACTATGCTCTGCCAATATATGGACACGCTTCAAAATCATCGTTAAAAAAACTTAAGACAAAAATTAACTCTTCAATCAGATATTCACTAGGAGCTTTTCCAACCTCAGGAATAAATTCCTTATATGCAGAAGCTGATATTCTACCTCTAGAAATTCAAAGAGATATATTAACTACAAAGCTTTATCGAACCCTCCTTGACACATCATCACCTCTGAACAAGCTTGCATTAGGAATTAAAAAACGCAGGAAAATAACAAGAATACCGTCTAGTATCTGCAGAATCAATGCCAATTGCAATTTACTCCGCATTCCAACTACTAAACCCTATAACAGAGAGAATCTTTGTCCACCATGGACCATGCATAAAGATGTCATTGACCTATCTTTACTCCAATTTTCCAAAAATAGAAACCCTGCTTTATTATCCGCACTATTTAAAGACATTAAGCAAAAACTGCAAAACCATTATTTTATATATACTGATGGTTCCAAAAACGAAAGTGTCATAGGATATAGTGTTACAACTGAAAATTCTGTCATTGAAACAGGAAATCTGCCACATTATAGTTCAATTCTCTCAGCAGAAATAATAGCAATTTCCAGAGCTCTCTATTACGTCAGTAACAAAAAAGGTAACTTTGCTATATGCACTGACTCCCTTTCATCACTAAAATCAATTCTAAATTTTTCCAACAATAATATATACACGGCCAAGATACGCAACCTAATCAGCAAGAGACAACCTAGTATAAAACTAATTTGTGTTCCCAGTCATTGTAATATAACTGGAAATGAATATGCCGACACTGCTGCCAAACTTTCACTTAAATGACCTCTCATCACAGTAAATAACTTTAACCCAATAGATATTAACCTATATATTAAAACACATTATGTGGAAAAAAATACTACTCAATTAAGAACATACGGTTGGTACATGAAATTTAACTATAACAACAATTCTAGCATAGCTAACTTTTTTGACAAAATCAAGAATACGAACAGAGAGGATCTTACCAAGATAATAAGACTTCGACTAGGTCACACAAGGATTACCCATGACTGTACTTGAAATCTTCCTATCAACCCACCATGCAACTGCAATATATCCTATCCGACCAACCCATCACATATTTTATCTTCGTGCCCCCTTTACGCCTCACAAAGAGCAAACATATTAAAAAATGAAAATCCAGAGCAACTATTGGCTATCCCAACCGATAAAAATATAACATTAATAATAAAATACCTAAAATCAGTAAATCTCTATTACTCTATTTAATTAATCTCGAAACTTGTTTATTAATACTTTGTTCTAATTGTATATTCATTATAATGTATTTATATTATATTGATTGCTTTATAAGAGTATATTTATATATTACATATATTTAGCTGAAGGCCCTAGTTGCTATTGCTTCATTATAATTAGCTTATAATATAATTCTAAATAAATAAATAAATAAAAATAGGTACTAAATTTATTTTATTTACAAATTTAGCTTATAATTAAAATTATAAGATAAATAATATTAAGAGCAATAGCATCTGAGGCCTTCAGCTCCACAAAGTTAAATATACCTTATAATTGCAATTAAGATTGTACATAATAGAGTAGCAAGTATAAGTTTAGTAAGGTGATTAATATTTATATATCGTAAAACAATTTTGTAATTTTGAGGAATTTAATTAATTTAGCTGTGTTTTCAGTTGTAGGATTGGATAGGGAGGTTAGGGGATTAGTATTATGATAGATGGAAAGTCTTATGTTCGTCAATAGAGGGCAATCACATAAAATAGGATTAATTGTCGGTGGAGTCGTGTTAGAACAATCGCAAAAAGGGGTAAAATTAGCATTAAAACAGAAATCCATGTATGGTATGACCCACTCTGAGCCGTAGTAGTTTAATGCTCTCAATCCTGTAAAAATTACTAGTATATTCATCCAAATAGTCGTAAATAGAGATCCTCTCAGTGTTAACCGCTTTATACCAAAAGGAAGTAGAATTGAATGTTTCATCCCTATCCATTCTTATGGAGTGCCCATCAATTTGCCTTGCCAAATCTATCCAGTTCAAATTATCCGTAGAAAATAAAGCCTGTCTTATTGCATTCCTTGCCGAATGATCAGCAAATTCATTTCCTGTAATCCCACAATGACTAGGAAGGTACTAAATTAAAGGTGTATGTACGTTTACAACTCAACATCAAAAATCATACTTTATTTAAAAAAAAAATGAAAAAACATGAAAAAAACAATCGGAAAACATAAATATTATTCATTAACTAATTTAATTTTTGTTCTTTCACTAGTCTGTGGCACTTATTTCGAACATCATATTACGTCGAAATAGTGAGCGCTTTGGGCGTATAACTTCATCAGAAGAAATTTGCTCCGCAAAGTTTTCGTCATTTGATAAAAAAAACATTTTGTTGGACGTTCTCCCAGTGATTGTGCGATTGTGAAATCAGTTATCAGGTTTTGTTTGCTTTTTTTTCTAACTGTTTTTCGACTTCGTAATAAGGCGCTAGATTCATATCTATTTGCCTCTTGATTTTGCTTGACCTCTCTATTGACGGATCATTATCAGAAAAAAAAAAAAAAGATTTCAATCTCTCAGCCAAATTAAAGCCCCCTCGTATGCGCTTTAGGGTGAAATCCGGAATTGATTCACTGATATCTTCCTCAGGATCAATGTCTTCATTTTCATGTGCGAATAGAATCAACTCTTCTTCGTTGAAATCTTCAGCTTCATATATTATTTCATTAAAAATAAAAAGCATTGCCATTTTCAGTTTCGCGTTATACAAGTCGAAATTTCGCATTGTAATGAAACTGTTTTTTTTAAATCGCGTTATATCGAAAACGCGTTGTAGAAGTACCGCGTTACACGAGGGGACCTGTATATAACTTTGAATATTTATAATTTTTTATTACGGGTTAGCGAAGCACACCGGGTGTATCTAGTAAAATAAATAAATATGTAAATAAACTTTCGTTGACGTTTTTTTTTTTTTTTTGTAAAGGCAAAAGTGATGTATGTAGGTCAGTAATTATAAATCAGGAACCTTTCTTACCGAAAATGGCAGATAGCCCAGTGCTTAAAATAATTGTGTTACGTTGTTGCCAACCTTGTACAGTAAAGAACAAAGGATGCATATTGCTACGAATTTTTTGATGCAGAACTACTCAAATAACTCTTCGCAATGCCTGGATGAGCGAGAGAAGTGGTATTGGCTAATGCAGTTCTACAATAATCAAATGTGTTTTCACTTTCTGGACCCCATATTAAGTTATAATGTCGTTCTCTTTGTCAGTAATTTTAATTTTATAATTATATTTTATAAAACATATGTACATCAACCTGTTTCTTATAACCTTTTACCACAGAAACTTTTTCTGGTGACGGAATCTCGTGGAAAAGAAATTTCGGATTAATACAAACTCTTTTTTTTTTAATGAATTGCCAAATTTTTTTTCTTGCAATGGAAGTCTTGCCGTTATTGATGTAACGTAACAGAGGTAAAAACATGTCGGTATAAGAAAATAAGTAATCTTTTTTGATACACTAAAAGATTTAATGGTGGGCGCATACCCTACATGTTGTGAAGAGTCGTACCATAAACCATTTCTGCCGAGGATGCGTCGTCCTCTTTCCATGTTGCTCGCAAACCCAATAAGATTATTGGCAAAGAAGGTGTACAATTTCTTTCCGTTAAGTAGGGTTCTTACTACTGTTGAGATGGTCGTGTCCGGCATAGCTAAGGCCTCAGACCAACGCGAGAACCTATCATCAACCGTCAAACAATAGCAGTTATTTTCAGAAAAGGGAAAAGGCCCTACAATATCAATATTGAGGTGAGCAAACCGTTGGCTTGAAATGCATTGGAGTATTAATGGTAATTTTGTATTCCTGTTGATTTTATTGCGTTGACACTAGATGCAACTTCACACGAAATCTCTGGTGTATTTTTGTATCCCAGGCTACACAAAACGGGTGCGAAAGAGAACTCAAATAACCCGAAAGGTGTAGTTATGCCGTTTTTGGAATGTCATCTTCATAAACTGCAACTTGGTGGAATACTTAAGCCCACTTCACACGGTAATACTTTACGTACGTAAAGTCTAATGAAAAAGTAAAATGAAATTCCATCCGTATGACAAAAAAGAGAATAAAAGTCGTATGATTTATATCTTTTCCGTTTACATGATCGGTATAAGACAATAACAAAGTAAAATGAAAACAGCTGTTACACTTTTTTGTATGTGTTTACATAAAAATACATCCCTGATCTAATGGGACTTGCTTGTTTTTTGAATCATTTCAAAAAATGAAGAGAGCCATACGACTGTCAAACTTTTCATCTGTATTTGCTCTCAATGTGTGATGGTTTCATTACATAGTACGTTTAGACGATCACATCCGTACTCTTCTACACTAAATTTTGACAGATCATATTACTTGTGGGACCGTGTAAAGTAGGCTTTAGTGTAAATCAATTTTGGAGATGCATTTTTTCGTCACAATTGAAGAAAAATTCAGTAAATACGGCAAAGGATAGCAATCGTGCACTATTACACCATTTAAAGCTAGATAGTCTCCACATCGTGACCAACTGCCGTCTGGTTTACGGATCATGTGAAGCACGTTTGCCCAATTGGTCTTGGAAGGCTGACAAATTCCTAACTTCATTAGTAGCTCGAAATCGTCACGTCTTTGGAGTGAGTCTTTCGGGTGAAAGCTGCCGTGGATGTAAGAAAACTGGTTGGTTTTTAGTTTCGATGTGGTGGATTACTGAGGATTTTGCTTAGAACCAAATACCGATTGGTGTGCAGTTACAGCAAATTGTATGAGAAGGGCTGCATACTTTATTTTTGAGTTAAACGATCTAACGCTGAGTTCTGGTGAATGATCTTGCACACTAGTTGTTTTTAACATAGTTTCACGGTCATACATGCCTCTCAAACCAATTAAGAGGTTCATATGATTAAGAAAATCGGCTCCAATGACGACATGGGTAACGCCTGCAATTCCAGATAAATTCGCGTAGTAAATTAAAGTTTAATTTAACTTTAACAAAATGTTTCCATGGATTTTTATGTGATTACCATTTGCGGCTGTTTAAAGTTGTTGTTGTCGATAGATTTGGAATAAACGCCGGATTCAATTACGAAAGTCATTTTTGAAGTAGTGTCGTAAATACATAAACGAGCAATTAATAAGTCATCGATTGACTGTCAGTGTGCTCCTGCCGAATAATTACAAAGTTCATTGCATTTGGTTGCTTCACGACAAAAGTTTTATAATAGCAACACATTGACAATGACCTAGAACGACCTTCTGATTTAATACGGGAGCGCGAATGAGAGCGTGAACGAAAATTGCTTTGTTTTTGTTGTAATACTTCTTGCATGCCTTGGAACAAATTTGGTTTTTTAACGAACGTTAGGTGGTGGTGGTACGCAAAGACCTAGTAGAATTGAATCGCGTAACGACACGTTTCATTATATTTGCAAACCCTACCTGTTGCATATACGCCCCTACCCCAAAATTTATTTACCCTATTTTTGAAAATTATTCATTTCTACCTTCACTATACAGCAAACATAATATTATTCATTATCCCAAACTCTTCTACCAAAATACCATCAATTTCTACACAATACCAACAATTCATTTTCATCTTGTTTACTAACGTTCTTACAATTCACGCAATTTATTACTTTTCTCAGTTGTCATACTATCAAAAGGGCAACTGATCTAAGTTGCCATACATAACATGAATTTTTAATTCAGTTGCGTTGCGAAATAGCAACCCACCTCAAGTTCGGTACCACTACTTAATACACACGTCAAATATATATACAGTGGACAGTCTTAGTACGGCAATATTTTTTAGAAAATTCATGAATTATAGCCAAAATTTTATATAAAAATTTATAGTTTATATATTTATTTTATTAATTTATTTCTGTTTTATTATAAAACAAACAAATTTTTTATGTTTTTCACAAAATAAAAGAAAAATAAGGAAAACATTCTGGTAACACCATATTTTGGGACCGCAAAAATGTAGGTACGCCTTGCAATATTTAACGAAAAAGTATTGCTAAAGCCTACTTTACACGGTCCCACAAGTAATATGATCTGTCAAAATTTTGTGTAGAAGAGTACGGATGTGATCGTCTAAACGTACTATGTAATGAAACCATCACACATTGAAAGAAAATACGGATGAAAAGTTTGACAGTCGTATGGCTCTCTTCATTTTTTGAAATGATTCAAAAAACAAGCAAGTCGCATTAGATCAGGGATGTATTTTTATGTAAACACAGAAAAAAAGTGTAACAGCTATTTTCATTTTACTTTGTTATTGTCTTATACCGATCATGTAAACGCAAAAAATATAAATCATACGACTTTTATTCTCTTTTTTGTCATACGGATGGAATTTCATCTTACTTTTTCATTAGACTTTACGTACGTAAAGTATTACCGTGTGAAGTGGGCTTAACTCCATAATTTCTGTTAAATATCATTACATTCATAACGGTAAATTAAAAATGTGTCTAAAAGTATTTATTATTTGGAGCAGTACAAAAAAAATTAATTTCAGTAAAAAATTTACTTTTTTATAATGGCTAGAAAATAATTGCCTGTTGAAGAAAGAAATATTGTAATTAATAACTATAAATTAGGTAAATCATTCTCCGAAATTGCGAAAATAGTGAACAGAAGTAAATCATCCATTCAAAATGTTATAAATCGTTTCAAAAAGAAAATAGAATTCAAAATAAGCCAAGATCTGGGCGCCCCAAAAAGTTAACTGGCAGAAAAGAAAGAATAATTATATCTATGGTTAGAAATAATACATTCAAAAGTGCTCTAAAGATTTCTGCAGAGTTGAAAGAATCGCTAAGTAAAAGCGTTTCTGCAGATACCGTGCGTAGATCGATAAATAGAGCCGGTTACTATGCACAGCACGCAAGAAGCCCAGCAGCTGGTGTGGGTAATTTGGAAATTATTGAAGGCAAAATGGACTAAACTGTGTATTTAAATATTCTTAAGAACAACCTAAAGGAAAGTGCTGAAAAATTTTAAATTTGCACCGATTACTACTTCCAACAGGACAATGGTCATAAACATACTCCTGGTGTTGTGACGATGTGGCATGCTAACAATACACCCCAAAGTCTTAATACTCCTCCACAAAGTCCCGATTTGAACCCAATTGAGCACTTGTTGGATCATTTGGATAAAAGGTTGCGTAGCTATGAAATTACTAACAAAACTCGGCTGAAATATTACTGAATGGCAACAAATATCACCAGAGTACACAAAAAAAACTGGTATATTCTATGCCAAATAGATTAAATTAAGTCCTTAAACTCAAGGAACCAAGTACTGGGTATAACATTTCGTTAATTTCATAAAAATCGATTAAAATTGTTTTTTATATTAATACAATTATTAAGGAAATGTACATTTTTATCAAATAAAATGAGGTGTTTACTTTCATTTGACGCTCACGGTATATACAGTAAAATTCGGATAAAAGCTCACCATTTTATTTTTAAAATCGCATAACTGCAAATGCATATTTTCTTCTTTTATTTCTATTATTTTATAGGAACTTTACTTCGTTTAAAAGAAAATTCTGTTTACAGCAAAATCGCTTAAATAAAAAGATTTTGTTTTTAAAAGCCCAATTTTATATAAAAGAACTGAAAATATTTTAAATTTACCAGCGACAAAAAGTTTTTGCTCCAAACCATTTTTATTCCACAATGCACACACCTGCACACATTCTTATTTATATATCAACGAATATTTGAATTTATAAAATAAATTTGAATTAAAAAGTGGAGTATATATCAGTTTGTTTTATTTTGATTATAATAAAGTTTAAAAAAGGTCAGTTTATTTAATTGAAATTGTTCCAAATTGAATCCATTTTTCCGAACTTCGCTAAGTGAAAATTCCGTTTAGTTGAAAAAATTTACGCTTTTTAGATTTACAATTAACCGAATTCGACTGTACATATATAATACGTACGAGTTTTTAAAATCGAGTTAAATAAATTTCAAAGTTATAGTTAGTTGATTATTAAAATGATTTATTTGTGATAACTTAAAATAAAGTCTGGCAGTATTTACAATAAAATATATAAATTAAAATCTAAAAAAATTCGAAAATACTTTAATTATTATTTATTGGTGTAGATTTTAATATAGAGTGAACTTCGTATCTTTTGATACCCAATCTTCAATATTATACAATCTAAATAACATGAGAGGAAAAATTAAATACCATTATTATAAGAAGTATTGTCAACATAAAGATGAACATAATAGCCAGCCACATTATACATTTAATTATTATTTAAAAAAGTCGGAAAATGATACATCTCTTATTAATATAACTCGAGCCAACACTTTTGTACATAGGTAGTGCTAGTTTTTCAATTTGAAATTATTTTATTTTAATCACTAATAAACACTTTCAAAAAAATAATTTTGGTTAGTTTTACGCAAGAAGTTTGTTATAACTAATTTTGATGTAAATAAATCTAAGAATATCATTTGCAATTTTTGCGAATGCAAATCCAACTACTAAACTCATTTTTTTGTTATTATCAAAATTCACGTTAAGTAAATATGTAAAAAAATATAAAATAAATATTTTAGAAATATTAAAACATGTTTATATTCGAAAAAAAACCTAAATTAAAAATGATTCACTTAATTTTTTTAATTAAAACCCATAAAAAAATTATTTAATAATGGAGCCAAATGTGGCTATTGTTGTGCTATTTAATAAAACTAGCGCTGAGATTGTACTTCTTTATATACATTTAAATAAAACTAAGACTAATTATAACTTTTGCCCCTATTGCCGTTCTCAACTCAACTCAGCTTGGTGGTCTGCCAGTCAACCCAACTTTTACTCAACTAAATTATTTTGTGATATTGCGGAACTCAACGTTTTTTAGTTGTGATTGTTATGGTGTTGCCGGTATGAAATTCCAATTTCATGTTGGTGACACCATGAAATTTATTTGAAAATAGAAGAAAAAAAGCACAAATATAAGTTAAAATCAAGTTTTTATACGTAGAAAAATACGCGATTCAAATCCTCTTGAACTACCCAGTGCGAAGAAATGTCCAAAATTATTAACAAATATTTATAACAAGTGAATTTTTATAGATTTGTTAGTTATTTTGGCTGAACAAAGAAGAATTTTGTTATGTGCTGGATGAAATTAAGAACCACTTAAAGAAACCTGCGCGTATGGCAGCTTACCACCGATATTAAAGCTGTGTGCTGTCCTTCGATTTTTGGCTGACGGAAGCTATCAGAAGTGCGGTGGAAATGACTTCAATGTTGGAGTAGCTCAATCCATGTCACTTATTTTAAAGGAAGTGTTACCAGCAATAGAGGATCGCATTTGTAGAAAATAGATAAAAACGCAAATGAGCGAAGACGACATAAATGCTTCCAAAGTATGGTTTTTTGAAAAATGTAGATTTCCTGGCGTATTGGGCTGTGTTGTTGTTACACACTTTCGAATTGTCTCCACAAAAAATTTTCAGCACCTTTACCCTATTTACTAGTAAATAGTTTGATTCATTTGCTTTATAAAGATGTGTGACTACAAAATGAATGTTCGATATGTTGACGCAGCACCCTGGAGCAAATCATGATTCCTTAATTTTATATTTAAGTGATTTAAAAACTCATTTGCAAAGAAACGCTCAAGAAAATTCTTGGAGTTTAGGTAAATTTATTTTAAATTTTAAAGTCTCTATTAAATTTTTTATATTGAAGGTGATGCTGGGTAACCTCTAAGGCCGTACTTGATGACACCATTTCGAATGGCAGACGGAGGCTCTCCACAAGCCCGATACAATACGATACATGCGAAAGGACGCAATATCGTTGAAAGGACGATTGGTATTGTCAAGAGCAAATTTCACTGCCTGCTTTCTGTTAGAGGCTTACATTATTCTCCCGAAAAAGCAACTCAAATTGTAAATGTGGTAATGTGGACCCAAGCTATTCAATTCTGTAGAAAATCCTTCCCACGCTTCCTTGCACTGATTTTTGGTCATCTCAAATTTTTGCTTTCCTTTAGAAATTTCTGGATTGTTTTCCATCAACTTCACAAGTCGCTCAAATTCGGCTTTGGTTGCTTTTTCAATTTCCTGCGTATTAAATATTTAATTATTTATTTTAAGAAAAAAACTTACGATTTTTGCATTTTTATAATTTTTTCTATTATTTTTAAAAAGAAAGTGTATTAAATATATAAGTGAAATCTATAACTGACAGACTCAATTGCTAATTAGCAATTGCAGTTGCAAATATTTAACGTTTTTGTCAACCAAACTCATACAAAGTGGTGAACCACAATACCATAAAACACAACTAAAAAATCAACTGCACAACCAAAAAGTCAACGGCATTTACGTTGAGAGTAGCAATACCGATGCGATGTCTGAAAGACGACCAAACTATTAAAAAAGTTGTCAACCGCAATAGGGACATTTTATTTACATAGTGTGTTAAAAATCAAGTCTTTATTTAGCCGGCTTGTATTAAATGGATTTTAAATTCGTAATCAGATAAAAGAAATATACAAAGCAATCTTAATTTTATTAATTTTTCATATAAACGCAATATTTACTACAAAAATTCTTTTAAAATCGAAAAGTATAAACGATTTAAAAAGATTATTTGTACTCTCAGTTAAAAAAAAGAGAAGTTGGAGAAAAGCATAAGGAAATATGTAAAATTCTTATTTACGAAAACTTATTTTATTAATAATAAAAATAACGAATTTAGTTGCCTCAGATAAAGGCATAAAAAGATGACATCAAGAAAATACAAAACTTCAATGAACAATATGATGATGTGTTGCGGCTGGACTCGATACATATTCATAAGTATTTAACAAATTTCGATTAAAGCTAACAAAATGTAGAGTGTATTATAAACCTTAATTTTATTGTAAACATTTTTTAATTAATTTATGAGTGAAAAATTTTATGTATGAATAAATTTCGGAGATTTTTTATGTAACAATCAATATACTAAAATAATAACTGCGATGTGGTGCTTAATGAAGGATATCTCTTATTTTGTGTTGCAATGGAAAGATTAATTTGATAAATTATTCTTGGGAGAGGTATGCGCAAAGGTGAAATTTAAACTTTATCTTCCTTTTATTATATCAATAAAAATATATTCTGTATAAATGTACACTTTAACATAAAAATGTTTAGTCGATTTTTTTAAGAAGGCGTTTAAATTAAATTATGCATGACTACACTAAACCTTTTTGTCGATTTCATTTGTTATATTAATTTAAATTGTTTGTCTTAATCATTTTATTTTGTTTAAGGTTTGAAAAGTGTTTTTAAATTTGTTTTCCGCTGGTAACTACAATTAATTCAATCACACATACATGCGAAACCTTGCTCAGCTAGGCACCGTAAGACCTTATATTGTTGGTAGCAACATGTGATGGTATTATGAGAAGTTCCTGAGTTGTAAAGTTGTAAAGGAATTTAAAAATTACTAGAGATATATTAGATAGTTACAAAAAGCGCGTTTTGACGACTTAATCAGGGAATTCAACTATTTATTCATGAAATTGCTTCTAGCTGCAAGGCAAGGTATTTTATATTATTAGTTTATTACACCTGGTGCGGAGAAGCTGTGTTCACAAATAGAAAATAAAAAAACACTGTTAAAAATTGTGATAAATTATAAACTTTTTTACAATATCACCTGCTAACATCATGTCATCGTCTTTATCATCTTCTTCATCATCAGAATATTGGTGGAGATGTGCCTGAGACTGGTTTGTGTTGGGCTGATTAAGAGACCTCTGCTGTGTATGACTGATGCTAGATCGTTCGATAGTTGAGCGTGAAAAAACGTCAAGTCCAGTAGCATTATTTCCCAATACTTTTGAACTACCACTTGATCGCATATTTCGTGAAGGTATAGCGTGCTGATAATGATGTCTTTCAGTTGAAGCTAAAGTTTGTATGCCTAAAGGAGTATTTCTAGAACCACTAACTGACGCTGCGGAAGTAGCCGATGATGATGAGTTATTGCGACCGTGCATTATACTAAGGCCGTTTGATGTAATGTTGTTAAATGTATCGCTTTTGCGTACGTTATTAAATGGAGCTCTCTCAAAGGTATTGAAACTAGCATATCGGGAGCTACCATTACCACCACTATTACACACAACTGCATTGCTTGCATTATTTAAACCTGCGGCGCTATTGGAATTAGTATTAGAATTGCAGGAATGTGTAGAATTAGAACTTCTACGCTCGGGCTTATCATAGCCACACCTCTCTAAAGTAGTTAATGATTTTTTCTTATCACGTTTACTCAGTAATGTTGGTATATGAGCGTCGGGCCAGTTATCATGTGGCTGCTGTTTAAATTTAGGCTTTTCAAAATTATTAAAATCATAGTTTTCGTGAATTGGTTCAGAATAGCAAGTTTCTCCTCTGCCCTGTAGCAATAGCATTTGTTGCTGTAATGTCGCTGACGAACCAGATGACGAATTCGAACCCATATTTGAGTTGTTGCTACTTGATGCCGTAGTAGTAGAATTTGAAATAGAATTTTTTGTAAACTTTTGCATTGTTCCATTACCAGCACCTGAACTAACGACTAATGCTGATCCCGAAGTAGCTGATCCAGATCCTCTTAAATCAAAATTAGGATTTTCATAATGGTCCGTCGTATTATCTGTCAAATAGTCGTTGTATTGTAAGTGGTTTTCAGGCTGGTAATTCATACGTGAACCATACTCGGATACATTATGATGGGCTGAGCTATGGAGAGACTGAGAATCATAAGGATGCTGATAGGTGGCTTGAATTTGTTGCTTAAGGTGTTGCTGATGATGAGATTGTGTCTGATGAATCGCATGGTGAAAATCATTAGGTAATGGAGCTGCACTATTTGCGGTTAGTGAATTCAAGGCAAAACTATCATCGTATATTAATTTACCTGTTCGCATCGTGTATGTGTGCAAATTTGTATTGGCATTACAAACAGCTGGATAATCAGTATCAAATTGTTCCTGACTCGAACTTGAGGTACATGGCAAGAAAAAATTTGTCATATTTGTGTGATTGTATTGACTATTGTGATGAACGCTATGTTTCTCACGGCCGGGATTAACGCTCAGATTTGTGTTAAACATAGAGTTACCTCCATTTACTTGTCCAGCCACCACTCTAGTATCATTGTTGGTTAGGTTAATATTAACGGTGTTACTTCCATTACTGGTTTTAAGGCCTGTTACCCAAGAGATCAAAGTAATAATAGCAATTTCTATAAGACGAAGAGAAAATTGATAACCCCATTGAAGCCAGTCAATTTCAGCTGTTTTGTGTGTGATTAACGGACGGGATGACGAAATACTAATTGCACCAAAAATTTGTAATGACGCCAGCAAAACAAACAACAAGGCTGTGGCTATGGTTATATGTATGGCGTATGAGAGATTTTGATAACCGTGTATGTAGTTTTGAGATTTACTTCGTAAAATGCGTTTTAAAATACGATACAAGTATAGGTACAAAAGACCCAAGCTGAAGCATACAAATATGTAAATTATTTGACATATAAGGGATAGTACTCTAGGCGGAGGAGGTGGCAATGATGACACGCTTGTTGCTATATTATGCTGATGGAAATTAGCAGCTTGTACTGATGCCACCGAAGAACTGAAAGCCATTGTTTCAAGTCCCATAATATTCGCTGCATAATATTGATTTTGTAAATAATTATAGTGTAAGTTTTGTTGCATTTGCTGTCTTTTAGTGAGCAATTGTTGTTGCTGTTGGTAATACAAATGCTGCTGATGGTTTTGTAACGTATATGATTCGACATAATGTAAAGTAATACACAGAACTACATGCACTCCACAGCCCACAACAACCGTTAAAGGCCTTATTAAGGCTGAATAACGATTATTTTTATGATTTAAGGACTTCAGCGATAAAAATAAGATTAAAACGGCGAAAGATATTGTCAGGAATGTGGCTGGTAAATTAAGCAAAATTTCCGATATAAATATATGAAAACTGGAATGAATATTATAGGCATCGTAACATAAATAGAAGGTTCGTGCTGTGCATATGATAATCAAAATGAGGTGTATACAAATAAAGTATGATTGAGAAAAAAGATGAGTAAGCTTGTTGTAAGTGATCATTTTGTAAAATGAATAAACAGCCAAAATTGTAAAAAGTATGACTGACAAATACACATGTATATTCCAAGCCAATGACCATGTGGCGTGTGCCGATGCAGAAGATAATGTTGAAGTAGATGTAGATGATGATATAGACGACGTTGAAGAAGAAGACGAGGATGGCGATGAACTATCCATATCGTTTTTATTTGCGGATTGCGATATATCTAAATTGCCAGATGAAGCTGTTGTCGAAGTGGCTGCAGCAGCTGACATAGCTGCTTTCATTTTATCGCCACTATTGCCGATAGCAGCAGCTGCCGAAGGCGTTGAAGTTAAATTGTTTGAAGTTAAATTACTTTCTGCCCAAGTCTTAGTTATTATTTTAGATTTTTGCTGGTGATCGTCGTCGTCGTTAACTTCGGAATCTCTCATATCTTTGATTTTATTTATATTTTGCTTGTTATCAACAGTATCTACGGATCCTTCATTAGTAGCCAATAGCGATGAATCTATTAGAACTACTGGTGATGACGGCGGATGATGGTAGTTACTATTGGGTCTTGTAGTCACTTGCTTTAATAAAACTTCTGGTATATCACCTCTTCGACCATTTGAGCCACTTAAAATACGTCTTATACTAGGTAAAACTTCCTTTCTGACTTCTGGATTATTTGAATTATTATATAAATTATTGTTTGAATCTAAAAATATGCCACTAGAAGAGGATGGTGTATTTATAGTATCGACATT
Organism: Sarcophaga subvicina; assembly: GCA_936449025.2. Taxonomy (NCBI): domain Eukaryota; kingdom Metazoa; phylum Arthropoda; class Insecta; order Diptera; family Sarcophagidae; genus Sarcophaga; species Sarcophaga subvicina. Next base: position 10,649,035 of record OW388085.2, read on the forward strand.
GGAAAGACTATCAGGACTTATGGCTAATACTTTCGAAGGTGTATTTAAAGCTTTCTTAACATCAATCTCTGAACGATGTGTAATTGCCGTGGTTAGGGCATAAACTGGAGCAGAGGTGCTACCCGAGAGCGATGGTATTAACCCTGAAGACGATATGCCGTCATTATTGCTATTTGGTGTTCCCCCCAAATCTGGGGGTCTAAACGGAATGCGTTCGTGTCCGGGCATTAAACTAGGAGGTGGTATCGGTCTTCGATTAATATAGCTGCCCGTATTAGGTTCAATTCCTCCTTCGTTGTTAGTACCTCGCAATGTCGGCTTATCCGCAAAGGGATGCTGATATTCAGGCGGCAAAGGTGGAGTAAAAAATGATCGCGCTGGGGGGGAATATGATGGAATATCACCACTGCTACCACCAGGGAACAATATTGTTGGTATCTGACCACTGCCTTTCTTTAATATATTAGGCACTATAAAAAAGAAGAATCATATAAAAAGTAAGTTTTTATATCTACTTTTTGCATCAAATTTTACTTACAAGATGGTTTCGGTGTTGAATTAATTAAATGTCTGTGCCTATCCCGCTCATGATTATGGTGACGATTTGGGTTAGGATATGTTGGGTTACTATTACTTTTTAGAATATCTGCATTTGGAGCTGAAGTTGGCAAAGCATGGTCTCGTTCTAAATCCAATTCATAATTTCGATGATGTATACTTAATTGGGATTGATGAGATTTTTCTTGATATCTGAACAAAAATTTAATATGAACATACGTTTAATTTATATAATATAATATACAAAATAGTGTATAGTATAATGAAAAGTATACCTTAAAGTTGTCAGGAGGGGAGTTGCTATAGTTGTTAAACTTGGCACGTAACTATTTTCAGGAATGCTGCGTTTAGTGGTTGAAGTAGTACCATAAGCTACTTTTATTAATACTGCAGCCAAACTGCGCTCTAAATTATCTAACTTATCGAGATACGCACCATTAGATGTTCCGCCTTCAGTTGAGGACGTTATTATAAGACTTTTGCTGGCTGGGAGATACAAATCTTCCCTTTCCACATCGTCATGTTCCAAGTTATATGCATTTTTGGACAATCTGTTATTAATACTGTTGTTGTTACTTGCACTGCTGCCGCTATTACTATTATATACTAATATATCACTGGCATTTTCGAAATCAATAGGAGCTAAATTTAAACCAACTGCTCTGGATGATGATTTGGACACCAAAAGACCTTGTATGGGACTAAGATATTGAGTTAATGTTAAGAGTATAACAAATAATATATGAAAAAATTTGTAATTGTATTGTTGAAAATATGAGCATGCCATTATTAGTCTGACATAATTCAGTATAGAATTCAAAATCCTTGTACGATGCTTACGATGACGCCATCGTTGAAGCTTAAGTCTTTTGGCACATAAAGATATTTTTCCTTTATTATTGTTGTCGGCATTAATGACAACATGGTTTTGTGCATTTTTCTCTGCAAATTTTGTAGTAGCGTATTTAATATTGGACGTTGAACTACTATCATGCATGGATAATTTTTTAGATTTAATTGACCGACAATTTTTATTAGATATGCTACTACAATTGATTTGTTTTAATTTTTGTTGTTGGTTATAGAGTGGTGCAATTGGTATTCGTGGAGTAAAAAAACGTTGTTGATCGGTAGTTAGGCAGGAATAAGAATTTATATTTTCAGTTTTTATCCGTTCACTATGTAATAAGTGACAACGTTTTCTTCTTTGCAAATTTGTTTGCTTCCGCCAACTAAGCCCCAGTCTTTTATTATTTATTGCCCCAATTAAACATTCGCCTCCCCTCTCGAGCTCATCATTAGTTGGTGTACAACACGCTTTATTATTATATATTTCACTATATTTTAAAATGCATTTATAACTAGCGGTTTTCGGAAGAAGAATAAAAGTTGATGTATCTGCTGCTGCCTTTCCAACAATGGTATTTGTTTTATATTTACGTTCGCATTCAATTACTGAATTAGTATTAAAGCTATATACAAATTTCGCAGTATTTAAGTTCATCGCTGTTCGATATTAGTTTATTCATGAATGGATGTAAAAACTCCCTTTAAGTTAAACAATAATTCCCAATTTAAATAAACCGTAATTTTTGTCATAATTTATATAGATTTTGCATTTGAAACCATTTGAAAAAATCTGAAATAAGAAACAATATGTTATCAAAAGTCCTTAAGAATGAAAATTATAAGTACGACTCAATTCATATAAACGACAAATTTTCTGGATAATTTTTCATTATTTTGTCTATTGTTACAGAATTTGCACAATATCAGTTTTTTAACTTCAAATTTCAAAAATATGATCGTTGTTTAAAGTTTTGAGTCATTGAATTTAAGTAAAAATAATTCAATAAATCATACATATTTAATCCTGTTTAATTTGCCGTGGTCACTAAAGGTAACTTCTTTTTTACCTCTTGCTCGTTACTCTAATTGTCAATGTTTCCATTCATCGATGACTACTAACAGTCAGTCAATAAAAAGTTAGTCTGGGTGCAAATTCCCAAAAAATTTTAGATTCATAGATAATTGGGCCTATAATTTAATCCTATTAAAAATTGAGTTTTTTTTAATAGTTTTTGTCATTGTTCAGCGCGTAAAGAAAATTTCTTTAAATCTCATTGTCAGTTTGTCAATGTTGATAGTACATAGATTAAGTCAAAGTACTCTAATTTATATAATAAATTTATTATTATTATTATATAATAATATTTCATGGAAGTCGTTTGGTTTGAGCTCTTCATTTTTGTTTCTCAAAGCCAAAGTCCATCCAACCATCCGTCTATACATATATTCTGTATTCAATTAAATAATTTTTGTGTTTTGGAATACATAATATGTACATGTTATATCAGAGTATACCTATACTTTTGTCAATGACTGTTATTGCTTTTCGAACATTATTCGTCAGTCAATTGTTTCAAAAGCTCTCTTCATCTAATTTTACATTCATTCACTAATATTTTCTTTTCTGAACCAATTACTTATGATATACTTTAGCACTGACTTACTTTTTTTCATATTTATTTCTTAATTGAATCTTCAAAATGAAATTTAAAATAACAATAAAGGTTCAAATCTAAAGAGCTAAAAGAAATGACAATTATTTAATCACAATCAACAACAACAATTAGAAATAAATTAAGCATTCATATTAGGTTGTTTGTAAGAGTTGAAATCTTTTAGAGGGTGATGAGAGTGTTTTAGCTGTTGGTACCGCTAAATCCTTATGTATACTTGAGTTTTTAATGTACCATAGCACTGCTGTTATCATCCTTAAAATCTTATTTTGTCGCCTTTGAAGTTTTTGTATATGAGAAGCTGCGACAGTTTATATCATGATTGGCTTCAAAAGAGAAATATACAGTAAGAGTTCACAGTCCAGCCTTATGATCAAGTTATAAGCCAATGTATTTCAAATAGTTTAAATTTGATTTGTGCTAACTTTGCTTCAATGTGAAAGTCAGACGTCTATCAAAGTTTACACCAAGATATTTTATATGCTAATATTGAGCACCTATTTGGTTGTTTATTCGTATACTGGAATACACCTCCTTATAATATACATAATGTATAACCGGTAATTTTAAGACCTTTTGACTTTAAATGTCACTAGCATTATGTAAATTTGTTTTTCAACAAGTAAGAATTCTATTTCATTTTTATGTTGGCGGATTCCGTTTGCGTTTCAGAAGCAGATCCTTAGCAGCCTCATCGCTTGCCAATTGTCGTTTGCAACAATTTAGATTACGTTCGCAACATCGCCTGCATAAAGAAGTCATATTTGTCACAAAGCTGCTCATAGTCTATACTAATCTATCAATACTAGCTTCAAAGCGTCTAAAATTTTGACCGCTTCTACATATAATACCCAGACAGTTGGCTGGGATATTTGTTGATACCTGTTAACCACTTGGCTCCATTGGAGGAAAATTGACTGAATTGGTGTTAGTGGTCTGGATAGGCGTTGCACTAGTCTTCTCTATCATGGATCGTTTGACGAATGAGTTTACTGTGCAACCTCTAAAATTCTGTGTGATTTCCACCACAGTTACTGCCTATATCCTAAGATGCGTTGCCTTTATGTTTTTCACATTTGTTAGTTTCATGGAAATCAGTGCATACGGCGCACATAGGGGGAAGCTTGTAATAAGTTTTCGTGTACTCCTGACTATTAGGGCATTGAACGGGTCCTGTACACATATGAGACTCTGCGATAGTGATTTTGCAGTGTACGGGTACCTGATGTTATATATGGGGTTCTAGTTCCACTCGCAACATAAAATGTGAAACCTTCTCCTGCTGAATTATATTTGAAAAATTTTTAATTTTAAAGCTCAGCTTTGTTACAGCTTTTGTAGCGCGTTTTAGCTGTAAAGTGTAAAAATTATTTTTATTTTTTTTTAATTTATTACTGTTCACTTGTATTTTTACCTCGTTTAATTGCGTTGAAATACAGAAATCGTTTTCTCTGTGACGGTGGTTTGTCGACGAAGTGCATTCATCAATTGTATCCGCTAGTAACGAAAACCTATTTTGACGCGTAACATCTGCGTCTCTATGCATTTTAGAAGCGGAGGCTAGTTTTAAAGATTTCCGACTCCTTCCTGTTATATGTATGTATATATCCATTTCCAACTAAAATTTAGGTTTCTGAACAGAGGATTCACTTTCCTTCGAAATTTTATCACTTGCCACACTAAATGCACTAGACAACGGTAATCATGTAGAGTCGTGATCTTCAGTCGTTTTCTTAATATTAATAAAAGGGGTTTTAGAAAGATTCGAACTTGATTCATATACCTTGTTCAAATTATGCGCACTTCCATTGAAATTAAGGTTAAATTTAATTGCTGGTTTCGCGGTTAAATACTTTCTATTATATTTCGGATCTGCAATTTCAGTGCTGATGTAAGGTAACTTAAGACACTGTACTCAGTTCGGCTATTAGTTCCATTCCCATTGTGAGAAAAAAATTTCCAGTTTCTTTTCTTATCAGCACTCGCACAACTAATTCGGCCGTACGCTTAAAGAGTCAAACACCAAATGCGATACTGGCATGCAAGAGTAGTTTTCACGACATCCTGACTATTGTCTTTTTTTATTTATTTATTGGGAAGTATTTGTAACTTTCATAAAAAATTAATACATCATTTAATTTTACACCACTTTTACACACTATGTTTTATAAAACAAACGATATTCCTCCTAAATATATTGATATTACGTTACAATTTCACTTTATTTGGCAGGAGGTTGTAAAACTGTAAAAAAGGAATAGTTACAATGCAGTCGTTGTGGGCCATTCAATTCTAAAATGTTCAATGATTTTAAAATTGTACGGTTGAGAGTTTCTGTCATTAGTTATTTGTTTGATTAGGTACTCTACTCTAGCGATTTTTTAAATCTCTGTATAAAGAAGAGAGCAGGCACCAATAGCCCCCGGGGGCCAAGCATCTTCGATTTTTTACATACATAGGACATGAACATCAACAATGTTCATAAAAAGATAGTAAAAACGCATTCAGTTGCTTGTCAGCTTCTAAACAAGAAGATTCATGTCTCTTTTTTTCAGGTTTCAATTACACACCCAAAGAAATATTAAGGTAGAATTCACTAGTAACAATGAGAAATCATCTCGATTTTTGGAAAAGTATTTGTAAAGTTAAATACGCGGCCTTTAAGGATTAGCGCCGTACATTTTTTCTATATTTTCCACTACATATACATATTGTTAGGTTAATATAATAAGTACACTTGAAAATATTACTAACAATTTTCCTCGGTGTTATACTCATGCTTCTCTTAACTACAGTCACATTTTAATCACGTTCTCTTTATGTCGACCACTGGTATAAAGTTAATAGTATTCAGTTTGGGCATCTGATCTATGTTGATCCATTTTAAAAATTCTAGTACGAAATGAATCGATGTATATCGATTACGGTTAGTATGATTCTCATTGTTATTTTTTGCAATGTTTGTAGGCATTCAATCCGATGCTCATGTGTATAATATCTGTGGCAATAAATGATAATGGCTTAAGTTGGCATAAGTGTGTTTTCATTTTATTACATATTCGTATTCTCTTCTTCAAGATCTATCACTCAGCTAAATTTCTTGTATAAAATTTCATTATTAATAAAACTGTACGTATTTATATTTATATAGTTATATTTACCAAACACAATTTATTTTAGACAAACCCCTTAATATCTCTAAACACGAAATTTCGACTTAAGCTATTATTATTTAATGCCACAGATATAATAACCCGTATTCGAAATGTGGTTGAATTAAAAAACATTTGTCTTCTAATTCGTTTGAAAAAAATAATTTTTTGCCAATCCCTTTACAAATGCATTTAATATAGGATTTTAATCTTAAATCTTTGTCGACAATAAATTCTAAATATGTTATTTGATCCACTTTCCGTATATGATTATTTATAATATTCTCATTACATACATACATACATACATAATTGGCCATTACAACCCTTCAGTCAGGATTACGGCCTAGCTTCTCACACCACTCATGTTGTGTGCGTTAATTTTATACGTGAGTGGCGGGACCTACAGTTTAACGTCGACTCCGAACGACAGAATTTTGAGAAACTTTTTCATGGCAGTTTATTTTACTCTCAGAGTTTTTGCCAGAAATCTGCTGAGAGGAAGTCGCCGAAGAAATATTTTTTTTTTCATATTTCATTTTTGATGTCTGACCGGGGATACGAACCCGGGCTTTACAAATAGTAAGCCAACACATTACCTACTACACCACGGCGACTTCAATAAAAATATTCTCATTACAATTTATTTTAATTGTTTCCATTTAACTTAAATTTGTTCATGTCAAGTTATTTATTAACGTTTTAAATATCTGGAGCCAGGTTATTGCAATATTGGTAATCGGATTCTCCTTCAGTGAGAAAAAGTATATCGTCAGCTTATAACACTATTTCGCATTTTTGTAATACAATTGGCACATCGTATAAGTACATGATAAATAATAAAGCTCCCAAAAAATCCTTGTGGCACTGCATGATTATTAATGTTTATATTTTATAAAGGGTCCGCCAAATAACGTTTTTTTTTTGAAAATGCTTTAAAAAAAAAACTACTGAATATTTTCTCAAATCTCTTTTTTTATTTGAAAGTACAATCCCTCCGGTTAATAATGGAAAATAATTTCATTCAAGTAGCTGCCTCGGCTGGCCATGCAGTAGCCTACACCAGAAGATGCCGATTTTGGCAAAAAAAAAATCATCTTTTCAGATGAAGCTCATTTTGACCTTGGCGGGTATGTAAACAAGCAAAATTGTGGCATTTGGGGCACAGAAAATCCGCACGCATACATTGAGAAGCCGACGCACCCAAACACTCGATGTTTTGCGCCCTGTTTTTGAAGATCGCATTATCAGCGATTTGACACCGTTGGACTATTATTTGTGGGGTGCCGTCAGAGATAAGTGTTACGCCAGAGACAATTGACGCTTTAAAGGACAATATTCGTGAAGCCATTGGTGAAATACAGCTGCACACAAGCGATAATGTGCTTAAAAATTGGACCGATGGTGTAGGCTACTGCATGGCCAGCCGATGCAGCCATTTGAATGAAATTATTTTCCATTATTAACCGGAAGGATTGTACTTTCAAATAAAAAAAGAAATTTGAGAAAAATTCAAATTTAAAAATAAATAATAAAAAAATTAAACGAAGAAGAGTTGATGATGTTGTTGCCTCTTCTAGGCACAATGAGTAAAAAACAAATAACAAACAGCTCTCAGAGAACTGTTAGCCAAAACTATTATACTCCTCTACAAACAATCGATGACGATGCTGATGATGAAGTTATCGTAGAAACAGCTGTTAAGGTGAAAACACCACTAATACCACTACCAATATTAAAATGTAAAACTGAACAAATACATGAAATGTGTAGAATAATGGATGTAAAAGAATATTCTATACGTAAAATATCTATTGGTCTCAAACTTTTTTGCGACAAAAAGGAAGAATTTGATAAAATTCGTGAAGCCTTTTGTTCTATATTTAGCCATTTTAGCTATCCAAGCATGGAATTAATTAAAGTGTATCTTTAATTAATTAAATTTAATTTAATTAAAGTGTATCTAGTGCATATGAAGTCGCCGTGGTGTAGTAGGTAGTGTGTTGGCTTACTATTCGTAAAGCCCGGGTTCGTATCCCAGGTCAGACATCAAAAATGAAATATGAAAAAAAATATTTCTTCGGCGACTTCCTCTCAGCAGATTTCTGGCAAAAACTCTGAGAGTAAAATAAACTGCCATGAAAAAGTTTCTCAAAATTCTGTCGTTCGGAGTCGACGTTAAACTGTAGGTCCCGCCACTCACGTATAAAATTAACGCACACAACATGAGTGCTGTGAGAAGCTAGGCCGTAATCCTGACTGAAGGGTTGTAATGGCTAATTATGTATGTATGTTATCAAAAAAAAATTCAGTCTTGAATATTTTACATATGCCTCAAAAAGCGAAAAGCCGTATAAAGCGATTTTACTTGGTTTAGATAAAACCGATCCAGCCGTTATTAAAAATCGTCTTACTAACATGGGTCTTAAATGTATTGACGTTAAAATTGTCACTAAAACCAAAGGCAATAATGAAATTATAATTTTTATAGTATATTTCGAAAGAAAATTTATAACATTTAAGGAGCTTAGGCAAAATTATTCCTCCATAAATTTTATTAAAGTTAGATGAGAATATCAGAAACCCAATAAAAATAAAGTAACCCAATGCTACAACTGCCAAAGGTTTGGACACGGTTCTAGCAGATGTATGGTAAAAACATTTTGTGCCCATTGCGCTGGAAACCATAAAACCGCAGACTGTAATGCTTCATTCGAGATATGTGCTAACTGTAGTGGAGCTCATAAAGCTATGTCACCTGATTGCCCTAGTAGGAAATCATATAACAAAATTAGACAGAGAACTCAACCAAATCGCATTAGGCAAAATATACAAAATTATAATGTTAACACAAACTACAGTGCTAACTTTCTAAATACGTTAAACCAATATGAAATGCCAAATTCATCTAACATGAGATATAGTCAACATTTTAATCAAAATACAAATAACAAAAACCTTTTTTCTTTTGAAGAATTAAAAAATCTAACTTTTGAACTAATTTCAAATTTGAGAAAATGTAACTCCCGTGAACAACAGTTCGAGGTTGTAACAAGCCTCGCTTATAAATTCTTATACCCATGAATACAAATATTCGTATAATACAATGGAACGCACGTAGCATCCGAAATACAAAAGAAGAATTTTTCCACTTTCTGGATAAAACTAATGTCTACATTTGCCTTGTTTGATAAACCTGGCTAAATGATAAAACCTCAATTAAACACCAAAATGTATACTGTTATAGAAGTGATAGTCAAGAAGGCCTCAGAAGAGGTTTAGCAATATTTATAAAAAAGAATATTCGACACGAATTAATTTACACTATAAATACCTTTTCAATTGGAAATATTGGTATTAGAGTGTATACTCAAAACGATTTTATTGACATCTTCTCATGCTACTTTCCTGGTGGAACTGCAGGAAGTGATTCCTTGCGTAAACAATCATTCTCATCAGACATTCGAAAACTAACATCAATAAGCAACAAATACATTTTAGGAGGCGATTTTAATTCCAGACATAATCATTGGGGATGTCAAAGAAGTAATTGTTGGGGCAACATTATTTTTAACCAATTACAACTAAACCAAACTCAAATAGTTTTTCCCTACGAAAACACCTATATTCCATCTGATCCGTCTAGGCAACCATCAACATTCGATTTTTTCTTAACAAATACGGCACATAACTTAGCAGCGGTAAAAATTATAAATGAACTCAGTTCAGATCATCTTCCAATATCTACTACTGTTAATCTTAGAGCAAATGCCGTAAATAATTTACAATACGTTTTTAAAAAAACAAATTGGCATCGATTTCAAACATCAATAAATAGAAACCTACCTAGCCCTATTGATATGGTGGAAATAACAAATACAATTCAAATTGACGAAATGTTAGAAACTTTTAACGATACTGTTAAAAAAGGAATTGATGAAAGTACACCAAAGCGTAGAATAAAGCCAGATGGTAAAAATTTACTAAATAACATAAAAATAATGATCCAATTTAGAAATATATATCGACGAAATTGGAAAAGGTATAGAGATATAAATGATCATCGGCAAATAACACGGCTAAACAAAGAAATCTGTATTGAAACAAATAAGTTTAGAAATTTAAATTGGAATAATATGCTAACTACTTTGGAAAAGTCTTCGTCACCGTTTTGGAAGGTTTCTAAAGTTTTAAAACTAAAAACAAGTATTATTCCTATTTTGAAAGATAATAGTCAAGTAGCTTTACGCAACAAGAGAAAGCAAATACGTTAGCTAAATGTTTTATGTCAAATCACAACACTTCATCCCGGTTAAGTGATACAAACACAATATTTGAGGTTGATAATGTAGCAAACCAAATTCGAAGTTGCAATGTAAATTCACGGGACAACTACTATGTAAACAGTCCACAAATAAAACAAATTATTAAAACACTAAAAAATAAAAAGTCGCCTGGAATTGACAGAATAAATAATCAATGTTTAAAAAATCTTTCAAATAACGGTATAAAATATATCACTAATCTGTTTAATTGTTGCCTTAAATTGTGTTTCTTTCCGAAATACTGGAAAATATCTAAAACAATACCAATTATAAAGCCGGGTAAACCTCCTGATTCACCACATTCATAGAGGCCCATAAGTCTATTGCCATCCAAGTAAAATTCTTGAAAAAATTATAAAATAAAAATTGGGTGCCCTGGTAGTCTAGTGGGTAGTGTGCTAGACTATTAGCGTGAAGGTCGTGGATTCGATTTCCCACCAGAGACTCTGGTCTGTGACACTACACCGAGCACATAGTCAAGTTACTTCGCTCGTATATAATTAGGATATAATTTGTAATTGTATTGTAATTAATAAATAAATAAATAAAAATTAAACAATTTTATTGATGTGCATAATATTCTCCCTCCGCAACAGTTTGGTTTCCGTAAAGAACGTAACACTTCACAACCTTTAATAAAACTGGTAAAGGAAAACTTTCAAAATGCTAAATCTACGGTTATGGTTCTCTTAGATATAAAATCAACATTTGATTCGGTCTGGCACAACGGTCTCTTTACAAGTTGAAGAGACTAAATTTTCCAGATGAGCACATCAAAATTATTCAAAATTTTTTATACCACAGATATTTCTTTGTACATACATATATCTACAAAGACATCTCAAAAAATCAGAATAACAGCAGGATGTCCACAAGGATCTTGCCTTTCTCCAGTCCTTTATAATATTTTTACAGCAGACATTCCTATTTTTCCTCACTGTGTAACCTGAATTTTTGCAGATGACACAGCTATACTTAGCTCCGATGAATATGCAGTAAACATCATAGCCAATTTAGAATTGGCTCTGGAAAATTTAAAATTATACTTCAATAAGTGGAATATTATGATAAATCCGGAAAAAACAAAGGCAATATATTTTACCAGGAAAAGGAAGGATGGATTATGATATAAGTTGGGAAAACAACGTTAAATACTTGGGAATAATACTTGATCCAAAACTAAACTTTAACAACCATATACAATATTTATTAGATAAGATTAACAAATTAATGTATATAAAGTACCCACTTATTAACAGGAAAAGTTTTCTTAATATTGATAAGAAGAAATTGATACTCAAATCCATATTTCACCCTTTAATATTTTACTGTGCCACAGTTTGGGTTACTTCTGCTAAATGTCATCTTAAAAACTTCAAATAGCCCAAAACAAGCTCCTTAAGATGTTATATAATCTTCCTTGGCATTATTCTACACAACGACTCCACATATTATCTGGCATTGAACTCGTTCAGGATAAAATAAATAGATTAACTCTAAATTGCAACAGAAGATGTCAATTTTCTCAATATCAACGTATAAATGAACTCCAGGCGTAATATATATTCAATATACTCTAGTATAAATTTTTACACTTTAACTACTGTTTCATAAAGGTTTTTGTACATTTTTCCCTTCCTTTTGTATATTAAAATATTATTTAAAAAGCTCACAAAATTAAAATTCAACTACTAAGTAGAAAAGAAACAAAGTTTCGAAAATCTTTAATATATATATAAGACAATTGTAAAACAGTATTAATATATTAAATGAAATAAAGAAATTAATTAATTAATTAAATTTATTTAAAGAAGAGACACTTCTCCAGATTTAGTTCATTTCCGATTCAATTTGTTTTAATATATAAAATTGCTGATAGTGGACAAGAAATTTTAAAATATAAAACTCTAAGCAAGTATACAACAAAGAAGCAGCACAAAAAATTATATTAAGTAAAGCATTTGAAGTTCCAAAAGAAACACTGGAAAATGCCAAGCTAGAGAGAAAAATAGAATAAAATCTCAGGCAGTAACACCAAAATAAACTCTAGAATAAGTTAAACAATATGAATAACAAAAAGTTCAGTACTTTTGCAACTGATAAAACGAAAATATGGCAATTTTTTAAGAAACAAACAAATCTAATTTTATACAAAATGGCCATCGCTAAGTTCAGATTTGAATGTAAACACAAAAGCTATAAGTTTTGAAAAATTTAATGAAACCACATCAAAAAATTTTCCATTATCTCTCCTATGGAAAAAAATTGGTATGATCTCCTGTCGTAACTCATTAAAATCCATAACATCTATGCTAAGAAAATAGACACTCATTTGACAGAGTGCGAAGTACTAATTGCTATTAAGAAAGTAATAGGAACGACTCCCGGTTAAGATCGAATATGTTATGATAAGATTAAGCATTTAACAAACCCAAGTAACACAAAGTTGCTACAATTATATAACAATATTTTTGATACTAGCTATATTCCGCATACTTGGAAAACAACAATAATTGCTGCTATACCAAAATCAAACAAAAATCTTACAGAATTTTCTGGTTATAGGCCCATATCATTACTATCGTGCCTGCTCAAGCTTATAGGGGAAATAATTACTAACCATTTAGCATGGTATATTAATAGGAAAAATTGGTTGCAGTAAACCAAGTAGCATTTAAATCTAATCGTAGTTGCCAGATGCATTACTCATTAACTATTATGTCTCAAAAACAATGTCATCTAGAAATCACACATCCATATTAGGAATTAATTTTGAAAAAGTGTTTGACCGTGTTAGATAGAGTTCATACTATAGTCTACACTTTGAAAGTCTGGGATACTGGGCTAAGGTTTTCAATTACGTGAAATCATTTTTAACAAGCAGAAAAATTAAAGTACACGTAAACAATGAACTTCTTTGAAATTGCTTCCTTTGTCCGTTGTACTTTTCCAAATAGATTGTAACCAAAACAACGAAATCATTAATAGGCACAAGTATGTATTGCCTTTATGTCGATGATCTCTATGTACAGAATCAAATTAATTTTAACATTTTTATGTCATTATTTATTAAAAATTAAAAAACAAAAAAATTAAAACATGATTTTAAAGAAAAAAAATTAAAAATCAAAATTTAGTTGGACCATCCCTCTGTTCCATAACTGCTTGCAGTCGTTTTGAGCATAGAATTCAAAAACTTTTTTGTGAGATCTGAACCGATAATTTGCCATTCTTCAACTAGGGCCGGCTTTAATTCATTCTTAATTGTTGTTGGCTGCTTTTCACTCGTCTATCAACCCCTTTCCACAAATGCTCAATCGTGTTGAGGTCGGGCGATTGTGGGGGTATGGTAGTAAGTGCGAAGTATTGTACGTAAGTCACATACGTAGAATATGCGCCGAATATTTTTGGTCATTGTCATGTTGAAAGGTAAATAAAGGTGGTAAATTCAGCATATCTGCATCTTTTTGAGATTTTCCTTAAGGATATTCAAAATCTTAAATTTGTCCACTATTTCCTTATTGAAAACTAGGTCACCAACCCCTCCAGCGGATATATACCGCCACACATTTACCCTTCCACCAATATGTTTTACTGAAGAATCAAGGTTTTGCTTTTCAAGCAAATTATTAAACTTGCTTTCATCATTGTTTGCGCTTCTTTTGATTCACTAATGAAATAAAAGGTTTACGTCTAACAATACGGCAATTGTAATTAGCCTCGTGTAGCACTCTTCTGACCGTTATTGGATGAACGTCTTTCCCAAATTCTTCTTAATATCTGCAGCGATGTGGATTAGTTATAGGTCTGCCTGCAGGTCCTGATGGCCTCCCCGCTGAATTGGTTAAGAAGTAATCGTAGGGCGCATGCTCCAGCTTATTTACAAAATATGGCTAGAGGAAAGTATGCCCAACGATTGGAACCTCAGTGTCCTCTGTTCTGTCCTGAAAAAGGGAGACCCAACGATATGCTCCAACTACAGAAGTATAAGCCTTATCCCTATCGCATATAAGGTTCTTGCGGGCGTATTGTGTGAACGACTGAAGCCACTCGTCAAAACACTGATTGGACCTTATCAGTGCGGCTTCCGACCTGGATCGGCCAGATCTTCACACTATGTCAAATCCTGGAAAAGACCCAGGAAGTTGAACGAATGAAGACGAACAAGTCGACACACACCATATTTTTGTCGACTATGAGACAGCCTTCGATAGCCCCATAAGGGATCGTGTTTTTGCCGCAATGTCTGAACTCGGTATACCTGCGAGCTTACAAAAGCTGTTGTATTGTTGCCGCGGCAAGTTTAAAAAAGGAAATGGAGAAAAATTTTAAAGTATATATAACGGTGCATATAATTTTTTGTGGAAATTTTAAAAATTATGAATAACTGGAAATATTTTATAGAAAAATAACCAATAAGCAGATGGAAAAGCTGGTCGAGTTAATGACAGCAAATACTGACATAGGCCGTGGATAGTTACCATTTGGAGCAAATAAGACTCAGCACATAGAGACATGGGAGAAATTTTCATTGGAGCTAAATGGCTTGGGTCCACCCATTAGAGTTGCAAAAGAATGGCAAGTGTTTGGTAGATAAATTGTAAAATTTTTTAAGTGTAACATAAAAATGGTTTTGATTTTGTTACAGCCATGGACTCACTATAAAGCCAATTTGAAAAGAAAATTGGCTGCCAATAAAAAACTTTCAAGCTACTGGTGGTGGTCCGTCGACGCTAATGTCCATTATTTATATTGATTTTTTTTAAAATTAATAATTTTTGTTTTCAATTGACAGTTTTATACACTCAGGGATGTATTTTAAAGGAAAAGTATACTAACATTGAAGAACAACCCTGTGACATACACAACATCTAGATGTTGTAAACCATAATCAAGAAAATAATAAATGTTGTGTTGTCTGTGTTACAACACAACATTTATGTGTTGTGAACCATAATTGGGGCATAACGTGGTCATGTGCAGGTTTCTTGCGAGGAAAATCACATGAAGAGAAACAGATCTGGCGGGTTGCCTTCCTCTGACTCCATGCGTCCTAAGAAACAAGGGAGCCTAGGAACTAACCCTTCCCTTCAACTGGCTTTCATCGACAGGTCGGATTTAAATGACAAAATCTCTCCTGAAAGATGGAATCTAGTTGAAGAAAGGCTCATCGAGTTTATGACGGAGAGTTATGATGGCAGGAATGCTCGCATATCTTCCACCGGTTGGTCCAAGGGCATCAGGGTAGTGGACTGTGAAAACGAGGGAACTGTAAAGTTCCTTGTGGCAGCGAAGCGACTTGGCGAACTCTGGCCCGGTGCTCGCTTGGAGGTGGTCCCTCAATCCGACCCACCTCTACGTCCAATAGTGACGGTATGGGTCCCGCCTACTTTTGGGCAGGTGAATATCATACCCAAACTTATTGGATAGCAGAATGACGGATTGAACACCAGCTCGTGGGTAGCTGACTGACTGGTGATGGTAAGAAAGGCTGCGATTTTCGGATCGCTATTGATCAGACTTCTCTTCAGTAGCTAGAGGCAAGGGGGTGGCGTAGTGTTGTGTGGGTTGGCACACCTAAAATTCTGTGATCCGGACATAGGTGGTGCCAGGAACCCAGAGGAGGCTAAAAGTGGTGCAGATTAATCTGCATCACTGCGAAGCCGCCTCACACAACCTGCTAACCACCCTGCGCCGCCTTAAAGTTGACATCGCTCTTATCCAGGAAACTTGGATCCTTAGGGATAGGATTCTGGGTTTGAGCGATCCTGATTATAGGTTACTTGTTCCTAGAACAAGTGAGAAGGTAAGAACCTGCATTTTAGCTAGGGGTAATTTGGACTTGTTAATCACTCCTTCCTTTTGTACAGGTGACGTAACATGTGTGGCGTACAGAGATGACCTTGGGATCGATTTGATGCTGTCATCTGTGTACATGCCGTTTGAGGCTGCATCCCTTCCTGATGACTTAATTGGACTGGTGGAGCATGCGAAGAGGAAAAGATGTCGCCTTGTCCTGGGTTCTGATGCCAATGCTCATCACACCCAATGGGCAGTGCTGACATAAATACTAGGGGTTTTATTATTCTTAAAAGGCTTAACATTTGTAACACGCCAACGTTTAGGAACCGTATTAGGGAGGCGGTAATTGACATTACGCTCTCTAACATGGATAGGTCTATGAGTAGGGACTGGAGGGTTTCAGATGAGTGTTCTTTCTCTGATCATCAACTGATCATTCAGTATTAATCTTTCTGGTGGCTTTAACGAGCCTTTTAGGAATCCAAGAAGAACCGACTGGATCAGATATGAGAAGGCTGTGGAGGATAAACTTAGGGCCCTTAGGGATCGTTCCACTACTGGCATCAATGATCGAGTTGGATCTTTGACGGATATTTTGTTGTCTTGTTATAGAGATGATTGTCCTCTCACTTACCCGGGTGAGGAGCCAGCCAGCCTGGTGGAATGCGGAACTCCAGAGACTCCGCTGTTGTACCAGGAGACTCTTTAATAAGGCTAAGAGGTCGGACAGGGATGTTGACTGGTCTGCATATAGATCCAGTTTTAATGATTATAAGAGGGAAATAAAGCGCTCAAAGGGAACCACCTGGATGAGTTTCTGCACAAATATCGAGAATGTTGCCGATGTGGCTCGTTTCCGTAGGATGCTAAGGACCCCAAAATCCTAGGCTTCGTCCAAAAGAACGATGGCACGTGGACAGCCTCGAGAAAAGAAACCATAAAGGTTCTATTGCTGATCTCTTGTGATGTTGGCATGAGGCACGATTTGGAGGATATCATTACCAGCGATAAGGTCAAATGGGCTATAAGTAGCTTTGAGCCTTTTAAGTCGTCTGGGCCGGATGGTATCTTTCCGGCTCTGCTTCAGATGCTGGTGATATATTACACGAATGTCCGGTGGTGTAATATACCTGATGGTTGGAAAGATGTGCTTGTGGTGCTTATACCAAAAGCTGGTAAACCCAGTAACATCGGCCCTAAGGATTATAGACCGATATCGCTCTCATCCTTTATTTTGAAAGCTTTGGAGAGACTTATAGATTTATATTTGAGGTCAAACATGGACCGGTCTCTGTTGAGTAGGTCGCAACATGCTTACATTAAGGGTAAGTCGGTTGAGAGCGTTCTTCATGATGTGACAGGTTTTGTTGAGGCGAATTTGGCTAGGGGTGAGTACACACTGGCGGATTTCCTTGATATAGAGGGGGCCTTCAATAATTTTACAACTTCTATTGAGAATTCACTAAGTGATATACATGCCCCAAATTTTCTGGTGCGGTTTATCACCCATATGTTGGGTAATAGACTAATCCGATCGAATCTGGGTGGATGGGTCAGTCCACAAATAATCACTATTAATTATTATTATTGTCATTATCATTATTATTATTATTATTTTATTATTATGAATACTAAATATGACTCAATAATGCCTTTTTTGGCGCTGAGGCCTAATTAAGATTTTAAAATGAATTTTTGTCCAAATAAAATATACAACTATGTACCTAATTGAAATAAAAAAATTCTTTGTTAGTATTAAAACTACTTTATATATACATATTTTATGAAAAAATATTTTAAAGAAAATATCACATCTTTGATATTATTCAGCTGTCTGTTGAGTAGTTGTAGTTCTTTGTAGAGCATAGAGCACTGCATTGCCGTTGTCCCTTGAATTCTGAAGTCTTCACTGTTTCTTAGACGGTACAGTTGCGATTCTCCAACATACATTATTTGATTTATATTGGGGTGCATTAACATGTTTTATTTTATGAATAAAGTTTAAGATGTTTAATTGTGCCTTTTGTTCTATATTTAGCTATCCAAGCATGGAATTAATTAAAGTTGTTGGGGGTATCCCTATTATGAAGCAGCAGCATAACAGTGTGGCATCACCATGAAATGCGACGCTGCACACTTCATCAGTTTTAAGTTTTATATACATTTTCATATATAACCGTTTTTCATAATAAGCAAGCTGTGACATGCAAGGCAGACACACCCCAAATACAATTAAAGTTATTTTATTACTAAATTAACAAAGCGTCTTTCTTTTATTAAACATAAAAGCAAAAGTGGCGACGAGGACGGTGAAATAAAAATTATCTTTTTTTATACAAAATGCCGAAAACAACGATGTCCGATGACAAAGTTCTTCAACTGTTGGAAGATCAGCAAAACGCTATGCACCAACAAACCCTCTTGCTACAGCAAATGGCACAACTATTGCAGGCCCAAGGTATTGTTTCAACAAGTAATCCTGGAACAAGTACATCAAAAGCTGCACTAATGGAATCATTGTCGCATTCTATGACAGACTTTGTGTATGAGCCGGAGAGTGGTTTAATTTTTCAAGCTTGGTACAACAGATATGTACATGTTTTCGAAAAAGAGGCGAACACCCTAGAAGACCATGACAAAGTGGCACTACTTTGGCGTAAAATGTCTAACCAAGTTCATGAAAGATTCTCAAACTACATTCTGCCAAAGAAACCAGTGGATATGACGCTGAAGAACACTGTTGAAAAGATGAACGCTACAAGTGCCTGCAACTTTCAAAAACAGATGGCGAAGATTTTAAAGAGTATGCAAGCCGAGTGAATCTTCAATGTGAGCTCTTCAAGATGACAGACTTAAAAATTGACCAGTTCAAGTGTTTAATTTTTGTACTGGGTCTTAAATCAAGCAAAGACGCAGATATTCGCGTACGGTTGTTGAAAATTTTGGACGAGTCTTCTGACACAGCAAATTTAGATAAACTGGTGGACGAAACACAGCGTATAATGGATTTGAAATCAGATAACATCATGATTGAACACCAACCAAAAACAATTTGCTCTGCTAACAAAAAGGAAAACAACAACCACAGTCACAAACTTCCGAAGACACCTTGCTGGCTCTGCGGGGACCTACATTTCGTAAAATTTTGTCCCTACATCAAACACAAATGCACCAAATGTCAACAAATTGGACACAAGGACAATTACTGCTCCGGATCCAAAACCATTAAAACAACAAAATCACCACAATTCGACAACAAGAATAAATTCCAACGTAAATCAAAATTTCGTACAAACGCAGTATTCACAACAAAGATGCTTCAATTCAAAGAACTTCGTAAGTATACAACTGTGACCATCAATAATAACACCATTCGACAGACACAGCATCGGATATCTCGATAATTTCTGTCAAAACATGGGAATCCATTGGCAAACCTGAAGCATATACTACAAAGGATAGTGCTAGTGATGCAAATACCAACAAAATTAATCTCCTAGCTATGTTTGAATGCGATGTAACGATGAATGACGTCACAAAAACAGTAAACTGCTATATCACAGATATAGACCAACTGAACATCATGGGAATCGACTGGATTCAAACTTTCGATCTTTGGGATAAACCAATAGCTACTTGGTGCAGACAGATCAGATTCGATGACGAGATAGCTAAGCTTAAGGAAGATTATCAACACGTTTTTGATAACTCTACTTTAGGTCTCTGTACAAAAACAAAAGTGCATATTCAATTGCTCCCAAATGCAAAGGAAATTTTCGTTCCTAGACGCCCAGTTCCTTATGCAGCAAGAATCGAAATCGAAGCAGAACTGCAAAGATTGGAAAATGCAAACATAATTTCGCCTGTTGATACATCAAAATACGCCGCACCAATTGTGGTCAGTAGAAGGTATGGAAAAATCAGAATTTGCGCAGACTATTCTACGGGACTTAATTCGATGGTAGAACCAAATCATTATCCATTGCCCACCCCAGAGGAAATTCTTTCGGACTGCAACAATTGTGTTATCTTCAGTCACTTGGATTTGTCAGATGCATATCTCCAAGTCGAAGTGGACGATGACAGCAAAGAACTGCTCACAATAAACACTCACAGAGGTTTATTTAAATTTAATCGTTTGACACCAGGTATAAAATCAGCTCCAGGAGCATTTCAAAGGATTATGGATCAACTATGCTCTGGTATAGAAGGCGCCAAGGCTTATATAGATGACATCATGCTCGCAAGTAAGTCAATTGAGGAACACAAAAGTAATCTCAATCTTCTCTTACAGAAAATTCAAGATTTTGGATTTCGTCTAAAATTTGAAAAATGCCAATTCTTCAAAAAGCAAATTACCTATCTTGGACAGATTATAAACAGTAATGGTATTCAACCTGATCCAACGAAGATTGCAGCAATTCAAAATTTGAAAACTCCGAAAAACATCTCTGAAGTACGTTCGCTCCTAGGCTCAATTAATCATTACGGCAAATTCGTTAAGAACATGCGAAACCTCAGAAAGCCTCTTGATGACCTATTAAAAAAGGAGAACACATTTAATTGGACTTCAGAATGCCAAAAATCATTGGACAAATTTAAACAAATTTTGACCTCGGATATGTTACTTACACACTACAACCCGGATTTACCAATTCACGTTGCAGCTGATGCATCATCTCACGGCGTAGGTGCCGTGATCTATCACACATTTCCTGATAACAGCGTGAAGGCAATTCATCACATATCAAGATCTCTCACACCAGCTGAACGTAATTATAGCCAAATTGAGAAGGAAGGTTTAGCTCTGATTTTCGCAGTACAACGCTTTCATAAGATGCTGTTTGGACGCAAATTCACGTTGCACACAGATCACAAACCACTCCTCGCAATTTTCGGCTCAAAGAAAGGTATACCTGTGTATACAGCCAACAGACTACAACGCTGGGCTTTGACGCTGCTAACCTATGACTTCGAAATTAAATACACGAACACTAAGGATTTCGGTCATGCGGACGTATTATCCAGACTCATCAATGATCACGAGAAACCAACCGACGAGTACATAGTAGCTTCCGTATCGCTTGAGGACGACATTCGCATCGATCTGAATGAAGCAGTATCTACATTACCTGTATCTTTCAAAATGATAGTCAAAGCCACTAAGAACACTGAAACTCTACAAAGCATTATACAGTACATGAACACAGGCTGGCCGGAAAATAAGGGAAATATCCATTCTTCAATTTTACCTTATTTTAATAGAAAGGAATCTTTATCGACGACGGATGGTTGTGTTATGTTTAACAATCGTATTGTAATACCGGATCAATATCGTCAAAAGATTCTCAAGCAACTTCACAGAGGACACATTTCTTCAGAAAGATGTAAATCAATCGCTCGAAGTTACGTTTATTGGCCTGGTATGGACAAACAAATCGAAGATTTCATCAAAAAGTGTCAAAACTGTCAACAAGCCGCAAAGAAACCTGTCAAAACCGACCTTTGCTCTTGGCCAATAACAACCCGACCGCTCGAGAGAATACATATTGACTATGCTGGACCTCTAAAGAATAAGTACTATCTAGTCATCATCGACTCATTTTCTAAATACCCTGCTATTTACGAAACACCAACTATTACATCATTTGCAACAATAAAAATTATGAACGAGTATTGTGCACAGTTTGGAAATCCTGAACAAATTGTTTCGGACAACGGGACACAGTTTTGCTCAGAACAATTTCAAAACTGGTGCAAGGAAAGAGCTATAGAACACACAAGAACTGTACGTTTCCATCCCAGCTCCAACGGACAAGCGGAAAGATTCGTGGATGCACTAAAACGCGCTCTCAAAAAAGCAGAAGGGGAGGATACACCTACCACAGCACTCCAAACATTCTTGGAAGTCTATAGATCAACACCTAATCCAAATTCTCCACATGGTAAGACTCCTGCGGAATCGTTCATAGGTCGAAAAATGCGAACAGTTTTCGACATCATCAAAAAACCTAAAGTTACCAATCGTGAAACCAATCAGAAAATGGAAAAACAATATAACACCAAACACGGTACACGTAAGAGAACATACCAACATGGCGACCAAGTCTACGCTTTGAACTTCAAAGGCAACAAAGAACACTGGGTGCCAGGGGAATCATCGAGAAAATTGGTAACGTAGTTTACAATACTCTTATCTATGTTGGTAACGAAAAAAAACTCGTGAGAACACACACAGACCAACTCCGACCTAGATACACCGAAAATGCCACTAATGCATCAGAAACGTCGAATCTACCTTTGGACTTATTGCTTAAGGAATTCGAAATAATTCCACCATTGCAAGAATCTTTTGAAACGCCTACAGCTTCACCATGCCCAACTCCAATGCGTATAACCAGCCGTAGACAACCTGTGGAACCATTGTCGAGATCACCGCAATAGTCTTAAGGAGGGAGATGTTGGGGGTATCCCTATTATGAAGCAGCAGCATAACAGTGTGGCATCACCATGAAATGCGACGCTGCACACTTCATCAGTTTTAAGTTTTATATACATTTTCATATATAACCGTTTTTCATAATAAGCAAGCTGTGACATGCAAGGCAGACACACCCCAAATACAATTAAAGTTATTTTATTACTAAATTAACAAAGCGTCTTTCTTTTATTAAACATAAAAGCATAACAAAAGTGTATCTTTAATTAATTAAATTTAATTTAATTAAAGTGTATCTAGTGCATATGAAGTCGCCGTGGTGTAGTAGGTAGTGTGTTGGCTTACTATTCGTAAAGCCCGGGTTCGTATCCCAGGTCAGACATCAAAAATGAAATATGAAAAAAAAATATTTCTTCGGCGACTTCCTCTCAGCAGATTTCTGGCAAAAACTCTGAGAGTAAAATAAACTGCCATGAAAAAGTTTCTCAAAATTCTGTCGTTCGGAGTCGACGTTAAACTGTAGGTCCCGCCACTCACGTATAAAATTAACGCACACAACATGAGTGGTGTGAGAAGCTAGGCCGTAATCCTGACTGAAGGGTTGCAATGGCCAATTATGGATGTATGTATGTATCTAGTGCATCTTAATATGATTCGCATTGCTTTATTCGGCAATTTTTGTATTCTATAATTTGTGGATTTTTGCGACATGAGTAAAGATTTGTCGACCTGTATTCAAAATTAGATTTAATCATTGTGTTGTAAGTCTTGATTGCCCTAATTATTGCTACTTGTCTTCTTAATCTTCTGAAAAAACTAATTCTCTTCCGTATTTTAATGCAAATGCAGGCAAATTAAACACGTTTTCTGGTTGGCGTCTATTTCATTAATCATCTCGCTTCCTTTTTTAAAGAATTACAAGCTTAACTTTACAAGAAAAGCATTACACCTTTTTATATGAGAAAAAAAGAAATAAATATATTTACATGCAAAGTTCTAGATTTCAATTTATTCAATTTTAATTTATTCTGGTTTATTAAAAGGAAATCATGTGCAGGAGTCAATTTTGACATCGCGATCAAAACAGACTTGTAAATAAATCAGCTGTGTATTTTTCTAAATTAAAAGCAATAAAAATAAATTTCAATTAATTATTTCTTTGCGAATTCATTAATAATGGCTTCAAAACGTAAAAATATTGGGGTAATAATCCTCGAGATGATGTTGGTTCAAGCGTTGAAAATGAAGTCGCCCACGAGATTGTTAAGATTCCACCAATAATTGTTGATAAGTGTTACAAATTTACTGAGGTTATAAATCTTATTGGTAAAATTTGTAAATATAAAAGAATATCTATCGGAACTAAATTAATACCTAACTCGAAAGCTGAATACGATGAAACTATAAAAAAACTAAAAATTGCCCAGATGAAATTGTTCACTCATCCAATAAAAGACAATAAAAGTTTTAAGCTTATGTTGTTCAGTTTACCACAAGTTAGCTTGGAAACCTTAGAAAGTGAATTTAAAGATGCATTCAACATAGAATTGGAATCGCTCAAACCCAGATGATGCATTATATATGCTGGAGTTTAACCGAAGTCAGATAACAAAGCGGGAGGTTATAAAAATTAAATATGTTTACGGTATTGTACACTGGAGAAGTCCCCAACGTAGGTCAAGAGGTCCTATTCAATGCTCTAAATGTGCTATGTATGGACATGGATCTGCAAATTGTTTCAGAACTGAAACGTGCTTAGGATGCGGTGGGGCCCATGATTGCTCAAACTGCCAACTTAATAAAACATCAGAAGATGGTCCTGTTATATATAAATGCTTCAACTGCATTAAAAAGAATTTAAAAAACGTTAATCACCGTGCTGACGATCCTCACTGTCCTTCAGGAAAGGAATATTTGCAGATTCGACAAAGAACTACTAACAGCACGCGACAAGTAAAGCAAGTACGTCATGACGACATTGTTTCTATTTCATCAGACGATATGCGGGATGAGGCAAGAAGTTTCGAGGTGCCATTTTCTCAAAAATTATCAGGTAAACGTCAAAATAATGTTTCTTATGCCTCAGTTGCTGGTTCTAAACAAAGAACGCAACAAGATGATAATTTGTCAAACGAACAAATTTTAGACATTTATTTTTAAGCCTTAGACGCATTAGAAAAATGCAAAACCAAGTACGATAAAATGAGAGTGCTTGTAAATATGCTTAGATATGTTATATAGGAAAACAATATGGAGCCTAAATGTTATGCATTGGAATGCTCAGGGCATAACGACTCCAGCCTCGATAATAGAACTAGAACTTGTGTTACATCAAAAACAAATAGACATAATTTGCATAAATGAAACATTCCTAAAAGCTAATCACAAGTTCAAATTAAAAAACTTTAAAGTCTATAGAGAAGATCGTATTACACATGGTGGGGGGTTTTGATTGCAATCAAAAACTCCATTCCCCATGGACTTATTTCAAAATATCTAACAGTGAAAGTTGAAAATGTATCTATCATAGTTACCATAAATAATAGACCAATAAGATTTACTTCGGCTTATTATCCAAATTATACAAATGATTTTATTAATGATATACAGCTGTTATTATTTTAGTTAAGTAAAAAATTAATTTTTATTCCATTTAAAAAAGTTTATTACATTTTATTACCACCAGTCTAAACTGTTGAAAAATAAAAAAAACTTCAAGACAAATATTAATTTTCCAAAGAAAACGATGCTAAATTGTTAAAGACTCTAAATATTTGGCGTGCAAAAAAATAGTAGTAGCATTAGAAAACGTATCTGCAAAAAAAATGTCACAAGTGATTACTTTTTTATGTTATTTTGTTAGATAGACCTTAATATTTAGTTGAAAAGCCCTTATGGCTATTACAGCTGCGCAACGCCGAGGCATGGAGTCAACTAAAGATCTGCACCTCTTGATAGGAATACTTTCCCAAGCTGACCTCACTGACGCCCACAACTGCTTTACATTTCCCGGGTTATCTTTAAAACCATCTTTTTTTACATCGCCCCAAAGGTGTTCAATGGGATTTAGGTCTGGGGACTGAGCCGGCCATTCTAATACCTCAATTTTCTTAGAAGAAAGAATAAAACGAATGGTATCATCAGACCCATTTGTTACTTCAACAGAGATAAAACAGGACTTGGAGCTTGATGTTAATACCTCAACTATTCGCTGGCATCTAATTAAAGACAATTTATATGGTAGACATGTCTTGAATTCACCAATGGTACTTTCCTTATACTTCTACCATGACAACATTTTTTTTGCAGATACGTTTTCTAATGCTACTACTATTTTTTTGCACGCCAAATATTTGAGTTTTTAACAATTCAGCATCGTTTTCTTTGGAAAATTAATATTTGTCTTGAAGTTTTTTTATTTTTCAATAGTTTAGACTGGTGGTAATAAAATGTAATAACAAACTTTTTTTAACTTGAATAAAAATTAATTTTTTTACTTAACTAAAATATTTTTAATACAGCGCTACTATTATATTTCACACAGCTATAAATATTTTAACCACAGCTACAACTGATTATTTTATATTCGGAGATTTAAATGCCCAACATACAAACTGGAATTGCTTTCAAAAAACACGACAGGCAATAAACTATTCAATCATCAAATGAGCTCTCACTACTACATATATTCACCAAATTCATTCACTCATTTTAGTCAGTCGTCAAATCCTACACGTCCATCAGTTGTTGATCTTCTTCTCACTAATTCCAACTTAGATTTCTCGCAGATAGAAAAACATCCTAAACTTCTAAATTCAGATCATATACCAATGACCAGCACAATATTTGGTTCTTTAACAGAAAACTCCTTTAAAATTCCACTCTATGGTAAAGCTAATTGGAAAGATATAGGAATATGGTTTGATAATGAGTTTAGGAAAAATAACTTACAAGCTATTGAATTATCGAACACAAATGTGGAAGAAACTTTCAAAAATCACTCACCTGGTAAATCTAAACAGATTCCAGTTGGTAACACACAAGTCTGGCACAGAAAGCTTTCCAGTCTAACTTTATTTTTAATTTCTCAAAGAAATAAATTTAGACGAAAACTTCAACGTTCAAATAATTACCCAGAAAGAAATATAATTATTTCTTTATTAAAACAGCTGACCATACTAATAAATATGAACATAAACAAAGATAGAAATAACAGCTGGTATCAATTTATACAGAAGCTGCCAAAAGGTAACAAAAAGTTTTGGATGTTGACGAAAGCAATAAAAAAGGTGTTTGCAGTTTAACAATAGATGGCGTTGTAAAGTACAACAATAAAGAAAAAGCTGAAATAATTTCGAAAGTTTTTGAAAATTGTCACAATACAACATACAATATGACTTCGCCAGTAGATAATATTATAGAAAAGCACATAATTGGTTGAATGCCCAAGGTATAACAGAAGACATGCAGCAAAACTTGACATCAGTGGAAGAAGTAAAATTCTTCATAGGTACACTGAAAAACTCAAAAGCACCCGGACTGGATGGAATAAACTCCATTATATTGAAAAATATGACAAATACTTTATACACATTAATTACATAAATTTTCAATTGGTGTTTGTCAAATGGCTATTTTCCACAAATTTTTAAAACAGCGAAAGTAGTCCCAATATTAAAACTGGGAAAGGACGCAAAGTCATCTACAAGTTATCGTCCCATAAGCTTGTTGAATTGCTTAGATAAAGTCTTCGAAAAAATCGTGCTACAGAGAATAAATGAATACACCGAAACTAATAATATTATACAAAAAGAGCAATTTGGTTTTCGAAAAGAACATTCAACAGTGCATCAAGTAAAGAGAATTGTAAACTTTATCACAAATAACAAAAGTGACCGAAAAAGTGCTGGAATAGTGCTGTTAGATGTAGAAAAAGCCTTTGATTCTATATGGCACAACGGCCTAATTTTCAAAATCCATAAGTTTGGCTTTCCAATATATTTGCAAAAAAGTTTTTTGAACGAGAGATCCTTTGTAGTGAACATTGATACGGAATACTCCTCCCAGCGTAATATCCCAACAGGAGTTCCCCAGGGTTCGGTGTTATCACCAGTTGTGTACTCAATTTATACGTCCGACTTTGAAGTACTCAAAGATCAGTCAGCTGCACTGTACGCAGACGATACTGCCATTATAACAAAAAGTAAAGTTTCAAACGCCATAGTCAAAAGGATGAAAAAAGGTCTTTTACATGCTCAAAAATACTTAAAAAAATGGAAAATAAAAATAAACGAAAATAAAACTCAAGCAATAATATTTCCTTTTAATAAGTCGCCGAAAAGGATACCTTCAATACCTCTATCTGTAGAAGGAGCTGAAATTCCTCTTCTTGATACCGTTAAATATCTTGGAATTAATTGAGTTAGATAAAAAATTGACTTTCAGACATCATGTTCTAAAAACCTGTGAAAAGGCAATTAAATGTTGAAGAGCCCTTTTCCCATTATTGAATCGAAAATCAACTTTAAATTATAAAAATAAAATCTTATTGTACAAAATGTGCATACGTCCTATTATGACATATGGATGTCAAATTTGGTCAAATAGGTGTGCCAAAACCTATCTAAAGAAGCTGCAAATAATCCAGAATAAAAATTTGAAAATTATTTTTAATTTACCTAGAAGATACTCAACAAGTAGATTGCATCAACATTTTCAACAAGAATTGTTTGAATCAGTAATATCTAATTTAACACAAAGATTTGAAGTTCGAAATAGAGCTTCAAATTATGATATAATAAGGAATTTGTAGTATTAACTTCTTCTTCAACTTCAGTGATGAAGCTGATAGAATTAATTTAAAATGTCTTTAATTCTTTACTAGGTTTTTCCCTATCTTTTTTCCTAACTCTGCATTAATGTAAATACTAAACTATAGATATTTTTACACAATAAACTTAGTTTAATGATAGTTAAAATAAAAAAAAATAAAACAATCATGTACAGAACATTCTACATGTTAAAATTCAGTTCTATCTTTTTCATATATCTCTGAGGTTACCATATTGTTAATATTAGTGTTGCCACCACCTTCCCTTTTTAGTTAGTTCCTGGAAGGACTAACCCTATTTACAGGTTTCCGCTGTCTAGCTGATCTACGTGATGTTGAGGAGTCAGTAAGATTGCGGTTTAAAACTTTCTATCCTCTTGGTTCTTCACTGCAAGACGTTGGATTTTCAACAACATTTGAATGTAAAATTTCTTGTCCTCTTGATAAGATACTGCTACAAACTTGAAGCGTACTATTTTCAACGGTAGGTTGTTCATCCGGAGTTATGACTTCTGGGAAGTAGTCTAGCCCAATGTTTAGCCTACGGGGACTTGATGCAGTATCGTTGCCACTTCTTTGGCGTAGCTGATTTTTGTGAGCAAGAATTAGTCTACCGTGATCAAGAATTACATTGTACATTACGTTACCTCTACGTTCTACTATTTTACCAGGTTTCCAGACAAATCTGTTATCGCGTACATAAATATTGGCATAAACTTAATCTCCTGTCCTAAATTCCTTTTCAATTACACCGTGTTTCTTATAATATTGCTTTTTCATGCGTTTGACATGACCACTTGGATGTAAGGTGTTCTGGGTTGTTGAAGGTGGATGGAGAATATCACAGTATCGATTTGCTGTGGATCGGTAACACTGAAGAAAGGTTTGCAAGTTTTCCCCTATATTACCATCCTCTTTTAGTTTCTTCAACGACCTCTTAAATGTGTCCACGAATTTCTCGGCTTGTCCATTTGACATTGGGTAATATGTACTTGAGAAAAGATGTTGAATACCTCTGGATGTTGTGAATTCTTGAAACGGTATACTTTTACATTGTGTTCCGTTATCGGAAATAATTGTGCGCGTTAGCCCATGTCTGGAAAATATCTAATTTAGAATGTCTATTGTTTGTTGAGCGGATATGGATTTTGTTGGAACTATTTCGAGCCATTTTGAAAAGGCGTCAACTACAACCATGAAATAATATCCTTCGATTGGGCCAGGGTAATCTATATGAATGCGGTCCCATACGTTTTCAGGTGTAGGCCAAGGACAAAGAGCTGTTTTCGTTGGAATTTTTGCTGCTGAGGCACATTGATTACACTGTTACAATTCCACGCCAAAACACATAACTGCGGACAATGGATTTTGTTTGCTCAATTCCTGGATGGCCTTTGTAAAGGTCATTTAAGAGGCGTCTACGGTATATATTAGGCACTAGTTATTCTCCTACCATGATGCATCCATTGATAACACTAATTTCATCCTTACGTTGGAAATACGATCGAAGTTCTGCATTTCTGTCGATATTGTTTGGCCATCCATTTTGGCAATATTCGCAAGGTCTTTTCGTCGTTTTCCGACTGTTCTTTTATCATCATATGTGTTATCGGAAGTTTTGCGAGACTACTAGAAAGTACTTGATTGACTTCGTTTTCGAGTTGGATTGAGGCGATGACGAATTCGTCTGAATTGGTGTTTTGGTTGTTAATAAGGCGTGATAACACATCTACGTACCCAAAGCTGCTGGTTGATTCAAAACTGATTTCGAAATCGTATGCTAACAGTTTGGTTGTCCATCGTTGAAGGCGATTGGCCTGATGTGCACTTATACCACATTTCTTACAAAAAATTGCGATGAGGGGTTTGTGGTCTGTTTTTAACTTGAACTGCCTGCCAAAAATCATTTTATTGAATTTTGTTGTAGCAAAAATAAAAGCCAGCGCTTCTTTCTCTATTTGACTATATGATTTTTCCGTTGCTGTAAGGGATCTGGATGCATGAGAAATCGCCTTTATCGATCGATCTTCAAATTCATGAAAGATACATGCCCCCCAGTCCGTAATTTGATGCATCTGCAGCCACTATGATATTTTTATTAGGATCGTTAAGAGTAGGCAGTAGGTCTGACATTGTAATTTCTTTCAATTTCAGGAAACTATTGTGGCGTTCGGCATTCCATTCCCTTGTAGTGTTTGCTTTCAACAATTCATCTAGCGGGCCTCGGTGCTTGTGCATTTGACTAACAAATTTGCCATAAAAATTGATTACTCCGAGGAATGATCGTAGCTCAGAGACATCTGATGGCCCCGGCATGTTGTAAATTGCTTCAGCTCGAAAAGGATTTGGTTTTAACCCATCTTTATTGATTTTTTAAATAAATAAACTATTTAGTGGGTCGAGAAGTTGCATTTTTCGAATTTTAATTTGAAGCTATATTCCTCGATGCGCTTTAAAACTTCAAATAGATTTGTATCATGTTCTTCCTAGTTTTTTCCAGACACAAATATATCATATATGTACGCAGCAGTTCCCTGTAAACCTGCAAGCATTGTCTCCATTATCTGTTGGAATATTGTGGGAAATATTTTAACGCCAAAAAACCATTTGGGTATACCGATATAGTCCCATGTGCGTGTTTATAGTTGAGATGTTTAGATTGTTCATTTACTGCTACTTGAAGAAATGCATCAGCCAAATCAATGTGGATAAATACCTTAGCATTGGCTTTTCGAAAAAAATATTTGGATGCGATAAGGGGCATTTCCAGTGCGTCATTAAGGCCGGTTGAGAAATCAGCGCATAAGCGAATGCGTCCATCAGTTCTTCTGATGACCACTATTGGTGCTGCCCAATCCGTATAGTTCACCAGGGAAATTATACCCTCATCCTGAAGTCTGTGTAATTCATCTTCTACGAGATGTCGAACTACATATACAACAGGCCGAGGAGGACGAAATACTGGTTGTTTATCTGGCTTTATCACCAGGTTTGCTGTTGTTTTGTTACATAGACCCATTTTTCCATCACAAAGGCCTGAAAAATTATTTTTGAGATTCATAAAATTGTTATTATTTTTATAGATACTTCCCTGATCCAATTTAATTGATTTACAAATGCTGTTTATGGGCATGTCATTTAAATATAGTGCATTTATCCAATCAATGCCAAGAACATTTAATTTTTGTATTGATGTGACATAACCTTTTCTTTGTCCAGAAAATTTACATTGCAGTTGAATTGACCAATTAGAGGTAGATTTCTCAAAGCACACGAGCTGTTTGTGCAACATTTTGCAAGTTGTGTATGTGATGTTTATTGAAAACCTCTTTTGTAATAATTGTTATGTCCGACCCAGTGTCGAGTTGTAGTTTTACATCTATTCCATTGATTTTAACCGTTATATATTTTCTCATAGTACTATTAAATGTATTACATGTGAAAATACTCTTTGCTTCGGGACCTTCGTTGTATGTGGAGTTGGAGTACTTCCTTTTGTTCTTAACTTTGAAACAATAACCTTCTTTGTGTCCCTGCTTGCTGCACTCATGACACTTATGATTTTTATATGCGCAAAAGCGGGCATAATGCATGCCACCACAAAACCAACATGGTAAATTTGGTTTATTGTTACTCTTGTTTCTTTCCATTTGTAATCGATGTACTTGATTTTCACTGTGTGTATTTTCAATGAGAGCCGTATCAGTTTTCAGATTGATTATTCTTTGACACTCTCTTGATAAAATAGCCAGTGTAATGACGTTTGCTTCACTGTCTAGTTTGCTTAACAGTTTTGTACGCACCTCAAAATCATCTGCTGACTTAAGTCCCATTACAAACATTAGGCACTTAATCTGGTCTAGAGTAAGATCGCTTAACTTAAAGTGTTCGCATTGTTTTTTAACAAACCCTGTGTATGTTACGAAATCCATTTGTGACTCTTTTGTTAATTCAGAAATTTGAAGCGAGAATTAAAAATTAATACTTGGCTACCAAACAACTGCTTTAGTTTTTCCACAGTTTATTTAAAAGTAAAATCTCTAGGATGCCTCGGAAGAGTGTAGTTTATGTATTTATTATGCACTATAATATTCATTTTATGTAACAGAAGTCTGCTTTTGCTGCATCATTTAACTTGCTTGCATCAATATCGAATAAATCCTCATATCTGGCATAACATGAGTCGAAAGTGAGGTTAAGTTCAACATTATAGCAAAATTTATATTAGATGCAAGTGCTTCGAGAATAAATTCGTTTCCCCTCTCCACTTTAGGAACAGTATAGTTCGACGATGTTGATGCTGTAGGTTGATTGGACAGTATTTGGGACATAAACTGATGTAATGCCATACTATCCTGATGATTTTGCATTTGCTGTAGCAAAAGTTTGATGTTTTCATCCATGGTGCCTGCACTCTGCAATATTTGTATCGTGTTAAAATAAGTAAATTCCTTTGCACCTTGTCGCCAATATTATGATTTCAATTTCTTCAATTTTAATTCATTCTTGTTTATTAAAAGGAAATCATGTACAGAACATTCTACATGTTAAAATTCAGTTGTCTTTTTCATATATCTCTGAGGTTACCATATATTGTTAATATTAGTGTTGTCAACACTAAACAATTATACATAGCTATTATTAAACACACATAATACACTTTAAGAAATATTGCAACAGATACCTACGACTACAACTAAAGTAACCGACGACATCATAGACTACTACACAAATGAAATTGATATGATCATTCAACTTCAATTTACTATCCATTATAATACCTAAGTATTACACCTTCTTAAAATTTTTCAATTTCATCATTATTAATCTTAAAAATTAAATTGTTACTCGTTCCCATTTCCGTTATTATAGTTTTATTTTCCTTTATTTTAAGCATATTAATTTCCAGCCATGTGTTTATATTTTCCATCTCATTATTAAGTGCCAACGTTCTCTCTCGTTAGCAAAACGGAACGATCTGTGTAAAATAGAATTCCCTCAAGTTTTTACCTGACATTTGAACATGAGTGATGAGGCTATTGTATGCAGATTTGCATTGCGACACAAATGCCCTCTTAGGTACATTCATGTTTATTTATATAAAACTTTTAAATTGTTACATGCATATAACGAAATTTTTAATTTCTGATTAAAATAATAATAAAAATTATTTTATAAGAAATAAATACTTTTTTTTACTACAAAGTAAATAAATAATATGTATGTACATATGTATTTTGAGTGACGAAGTGGTACGAATTCTCCTTTTTGGTACTTTCATATATATTAATCGAATATATTAAGGTTTTAAATTTTTATATGAAAAAGGATTTTTCTTTAAATATTATTATGATTGTAATGTGTATAAAAAAATTTGAAACATAATAAATAACAAATATTTTGAGTGTTTTTTCTGTTTATACATAAAACTTTTAATCTTTAAAATGTTTGAATACATATTGTTATGATTCTAATGTTCTTAAAGAATTATAAGAGTATTTTTTATTATTACTTTTCTAGCTAGAGGCATTGTTTTGCAATTTAGTAAAAAAAAAAAAACAAAAAAATCACTTTGAATAGGACAAAATTCAACAGTACTTATATCTAAATTCCATAAATATTGACTTAAATTAAGCCAACAATGTAATATTCTATAATATTAAAAAATAAATATTTGTAATAACATAAAATTTAAGAAGCAAATTAAAAGTACCCAATCGATACTTTTTGAATTTTGCTTCATCTTAACAACACTCGTCACTGTTCTGAACGGCTGACTTCGTGCAAATGTATGTATATCAATTTCTTTGCATTGTGTTGTGTTCATTTGTATGTTGCTTTGTGTTCTGCTTCGCTTTTATTTACATTCTTCGTTGACAGGTGTCGCGTTTCGAACGTTTCTATAACTACACAAACGTTATTAAGGCTACGTACGTTATCATTGCATTGATTTATATAAAGACGTCGACACCAATAACCCCCGGGGGCCGAACACCTTCGGCTATTTACACACATAGGACACGAACATCAACAATGTTCGTTAAAAAGAGCGTAAAATTGCATTCAGTTGCTTTTCAGCTTCTAAAGAAGGTTCATGTCGCTTATTTTCAGGTTTCAATGATACACCCAAAAAATATTACAGTAGGATTCACTATTTTCCAATGAGATTCACTAATAACATTGAGAAATGATCTCCATTTTTGGAAGAATATTTGTCAAGTTAAATACGCAGTCTTTAGGGATATAGCGCTGTACATTTTTCTATATTTTCCACTACATAAGTATATTATTAGGTTACACTTGAAAATAATACTAACAATTTTCCTCTGGGTTATACACATGCCTCTCACAAATACACTCACATTTTTACCATGTTCTCTTTGTGCCGACGTCTGTTTATATGACAGATAGCAATACCCTTGAAATTCACTCTTGTGGTACTCAGTATTGATTATCAATCATTCCTGATTTGAAATTTTTTACATTTGTAGCCTTTTATTTGTCAAATATGACTCATACCATTTCAAGTCAACACTCAATTTTTTTTATAAAATTAAATGCTGTTTCGCAAGAAAAATTGTTCATAATCCAGATTGTTTAGATAGTAAAGTATTCGATTCTATGTATTACTTAAGATGCTCTTTTGTTACTTTTTCTAAACTTTTTTTACATTTATTTAATGTATTTATTGGATATTCTGCTAAATATTACATAGAACATTCTTGCACTTTTGCAGTGCAAACATATGGAGTCACCAGAAAGTTTTATTCACTTTTCTTTCGGTTTGTGAAAAACATTAATAATTTTTGATTTATTACAAAACAGAAATAGATTAATAAAGTATATACAAAAATAAACAATTATTTTTACAAACTATTGCTTAAAATCCATAAAATTATTTACATAAGTTAACACCACAAAGATTTACACCCTGTTAAAATAATTTTCCCACAAAAGCAAAAGTGCCGAGCAATCATTTCTTTCCCGTAAACGATGTTTTAATAGTTACGCAAGACCGACAACTTCCGGCACGTGGAGTCAAATTGCAATAAAATACTAAAAAACGCACTTCTCTACAAGCAACCAAATTTCCAAAGAATTGGATCATGCCACTTTTGGTATTGTAATCAGTAATTAGTATATAAGTCAATTCAAATTGTAAACTTTATTAATTAATTCATTGTTAATTAACTCGTTGCGATTGCGTCGCAACTAAAAGATAAATAATTAAAAATTAATAAAAACGAAAATAAAATTCTTTTTTTAAGTGTTTCCAATAAGGAACATTTTTAACTCATATATTACGATACCTATACTCTTGCCGTCTCTGTATATACACATACCATATACATACACCGACAGAAATGAACAGAACAAAGGTTAGGTTAGGTTAGGTTAGAGGACGTGTACTTGTCAATAAAGACAAGTACAGTACCCGGAGGTCGAACTGACCCATTGTACAACGTCCTTACGGAGGGAAGGGATTAAAAAGGAGAGGATGTAGGAAAGGGGAGAATGGGACGCGGAGGAATTACACAGATAAGACACAACAAAAAGGGGGAGGGCGCGATTACACTAATGAAGCCCTAGCGCCTCTCAACCAGCCCAAGCCATTAATGAATCTGTGGAGAGCCTTGGTGTCGGCTCTCGACACAGAATTCAAACTCTCAAAGAAGGCCCTGCCAAGGGTCCTCAACCTCATTCTACCAAGGGCTGGGCAGTTACAGACGAGGTGTTCGACAGTCTCCAACTCCTCCTCATCGCAACATGTCCTGCAATAGTCCGGCTGGGATCGGTTCCAGATTCCCGTCAACGATCTAATCTCGCAGTGCCCTGTGATAAAACCGATAACCAACCTTTAGCTGGCCTTATCCAAGCCCAGCAGCCAACCTGTTCTCCTATTGTCCACAGCAGGCCATAGACATCTAGAGACAAAACAACTCTATCCGTTCCCCAACGCCTCTGCTCTTCCTCCCTGAACCATCCATTGATGACGCCATAGAGGTGATAAACCGGGGGGTCAGGAACAACCTTAACTTAGACCCATCTGTGAAGATGGGTATACCTCTTTGCCCCAGGAGTACCCCACCATTCCATTGTGCCCTTTCCGGTATAATTATCCTTAAACCAGGCAGGAACATAGCCTCAGGCACAATATAATCCTCAGGCACAATATAGTCCATACCTCCCGTCAGGAAAGACGACATTCAGAACTCTGGAGTAACCTATCGAGCGCTGTTTCCAGCAGCCCGATTCCCTCAGACGAAAACTCTTATCTAAGGCACACCACCAGACAACGCAACCATAAGTAATAACCGGCCTAACAATCGCCAGATATATCCAGCGAATGGCCCTAGGCGGAAGACCTCAGCTACACTGGTAGAAAGCATTCAGTCCCTTCTTCAGTCTTTCCTCGGTGTTTCGTTTCCAGTTCAGCTTGCTGTCCAGGACAACACCCAAGTACTTGACCTCAGAAGTCAACGGAAGTTTCCTACCAGCTAACCTCGACAACCTGAAGGTTTCAATTTTGTACCTACGCGAGAACAAAACGAGGTCTGTCTTATTCGGATTTATACCCAGACCACAGTTCGTAAGAGGATATAATTTCAAGAGCAGACTCCAGTTCCCCCAGCGTCGGAAAAAATTTTCCACCCACCAGAATAGCCACATCATCGGCATATGCCACAACCCTAAAGCACCTACTTTCCAGAAGCCTCAGACCAACATTAGCAACCAGATTCGTCGGGATTAGTCTATTACCCAACATGTGGGTGATAAACCGCACCAGAAAATGTGGGGCATGTATATCCCTTAGCGAATTCTCAATTGAAGAAGTAGTAACATTATTGAAGGTCCCCTCTATATCAAGGAAAGCTGACAGTGTATACTCCCCTCTAGCCAAATTCGCCTCAACAAAACCTGTCACATCATGAAGAGCGCTCTCAACCGACTTAATGTAAGCATGTTGCGAGCTACTCAACAGAGACCGATCCATGTTTGACCTCAAATATAGATCTATAAGTCTCTCCAAAGCTTTCAAAAGAAAGGATGAGAGCGATATCGGTCCATAATCCTTAGGGCCGATCTGACTGGGTTTACCAGCTTTTGGTATAAAAACCACAAGCACATCTTTCCAACCATCAGGTATATCACACAACCAGAGACAGTCCCTATACACGTCCACCAGACATTCGTGTAATATATCACCAGCATGCTGAAGCAGAGCCGGAAAGATACCATCCGGACCAGGCGACTTAAAGGGCTCAAAGCTACTTATAGCCCATTTGACCTTATCCCTGGTAATGATATCCTCCAAATCGGGCATCATGCCAGCAACAGAACAAAAATAAGCAAACAAGATAACAGATGGTAACAGAAACTCATACATCGTATGGTGCACAGAATTACAAAAATAACTACATAGTATTCAGTACGACAATATACGAGAAGGGAATAAAACACTGATCAAAAAACACCATTTTAAAGTAAGATCGCGAAGTTGCCAGATGTGAAATTAGGTAACATACATTAAACGATTCTAGCAGTCAGTGACGAATTATGAGTCAATGAACAGGCGTAAGCCTGTACTCTGCAATATTTTTCAATATTTAAAATCATTTCAATAATATTACAGAGTCTGTGTCACTAAGCAATGTTTAACCCAGGCAAATCTAAATAATCTCAAAATTGTTAATGTTGATCAAAGGAAGCCGTTGTTATTCAAAGTGATAGTAGTGAGGAAAGGGAGAAAATAAAAGAAGCAGTAGAATATTAATCGAATGGAAAATATCAAATTAAAGTTCCGAATCTACCAAGTATGAAAATAATTGCAGCTGAAATGACATTTAAGAAGCAAAACGAAATTCTAGAAAATAGAAAAGTCAAGATGTTGAAGCTCTTTGAATATGAAAGGAGCGATCGTGCTTTACACAACGCGAAATTCAGGATAGATTCCTACGGATAACACTGACTTAGGAAAAATATAATATTTATGATGGTACGGACGTTACGCAAATTTTTTGTTCAATCTTCACACTGAAAGACCATAGACAACAACGTGAATTCGCTGAAAGCGCTCTGAAGAAGTTATCAACTAACCCCAACTTTCATAAAAAAAATCATTTTCAGCGATGAAGTCCACTTCTGAAAGAATTGGCACGTGAGATAGATAGAGCAAATTGGCGAATTTGGGATGATACCAATCCACATGAGATTCAGGAGCATCCAATGTATTCCAAAGAATCACTGTTTGGTGCGGTTTTTAGACTGGCGTCATAATTGGTCCATACTTCTTTGAGTACGACTAGGCAATCAGTGTGAACTTTAGGTCGATGATTACAAACTTTTTCTTACCTGAATTTGTTAATCTGGACAACAACGACATGTGATTTCAACAGAGTGGTACTACTCTTATATCATCTCAAGTTGATGTGATGTGAACAGTCCATCGAAACTGTGCGACTTGACCCAGATAGACTTTCTTCATGGGTTTTCTTAAATCGCAAGTGTAAGCGAATAAGCCACAAACCACAGCGGTCCTCAAACTCAGCATAACCCATGACATTGGTTGAATTTAACCTGATTTATGCGCCAGTCATAGAAAATTGGACATTTCAAATGCGCTGCACTTATAGAAACAGTAGAAGACATTTGAACGATGTTATATTCTACACATAATGGCGTCAATAGGTTTTATGTAAATTTAAATATGAACGCTGTTAAAAGGGTCCCTACTTTTCGATATAACAGGGTAAAAAGCAATAGAGTGATTGAAGGAATTAGACGAATAAATAAACATAATAAATAATGCTGAAATACTCTATCAAATAGTAAAAAATGCGGTAGAAAATATTACTTTAAATAATTTCTCAATTTCTCATAGTTCAATAATGAACAACACGATTAAAGTGAGATAAAATTGATGAATGTAGGATAGCAATATTGGACAATATTAACGAGCAAACTACAATAACAATAGGAAGTACTACAAAGTTCAAATTGAAAATTATAGCAATAAGTTTATAAATAGTAAAATTAATAATGCAAAGAATCAAAAGGATATATGAAGAGAAATTGGGAATTTAGTACCAGAATTCAATACAGTCTGTGATATTTGACCAGTTGAAATATATGGAAAATCTCGAAATAACAGATAAGTTTAATTGTTTTTTGTTGATAGCACTCGATCAATAAGAAATGCAATACCTGATGTACAATACTCTTTTTCAGATAATGAGAGAGAATCAAGGATAACACTAATCAATAAGATTATAAAAACAAAAGCTTGCGAAGAATTTCGGACAATAAATACATTAAGAACATGCGACAAAATATTGAAAAAAGTAATGACAGAACAACTTAAGCAATACCAACCTTGATTTCGAAAACAACTTATTTGCGAAAGGGCAGTTAATTTCATAATAAACAACTGGAAAAGGCAGAAAATAAAGAGAAAATTATAGCAACCTTCCAGGATTTTAAAAGAGCATTTGCTACGATGGAATATACTACTGCAGAAACTTCGAAATTACGGTATTCAGGGAATTGCTTTGATACAAGTGGCAGACAAGTTAAGAAAATAGGTAACTTCAAATCGAGGAGGATCGATAATAAATACGTTGTACCATATGACACACTTATTCACATTTAAGGAGATACGCATGAACAGTGTTATGATAAACCAAATAAATATGGAAAATGTAAAAAAATTGCTGGAAATGGTTCAGATTAAAACAAACGAAGATAAAACTAAAATAATGGAAATGGAAAGCAGTAATATAGTTCTTACGATTAAGAACGAGAAAATTTCATAGGTTATTAATAGAATGAAATACTTAGGTTTTAAAATAGGTAATAAACTGAATTAGAAGGATCACATTGACTTCATTTTCAGAAAAATAAATGAAATATAATATAAGAAGATATAGCAAACAAGTGACGATAATGAAGGCAATCAATGTTTACAACACAATGACTAAGCCTCATTTTGAATACGAGTCGACAATACTCTACTCTTGTTGCACAACCAACGTTGGTGGGTTAAACTTAAGATTAACTGATTAACCGTAAGGTTAAACGTTAGATTAAGTAAACTCAAAAACTGAAAACTAAGATTAACTGGACATTAACTTAATCTTGAGTTTAAACTTGCATTCAAAAAATTTATTTTATTTTTATTTTTATTTATTTATTCTTACGGTTTTTTCTTAAACCTAGATATATATACAATACATTAATTATTTTTACAATATGCAATTAAGAGTTTCTTAAATAAAATCATATTTTCACAATCCTTTATGTTACTCGGTAGTTCATTATACTTTTTAATTCCTTTATATTCTAAACAATTCAATTCTCATGAATGGTAATCTATAATTATATTTTCTCCTAGTATCATGATTACACTGTAATTTGTCATTTAAATATTCAGGACACTTTCCAAATCATATGTAATGAATAAATTTTAATGTGTGAAAAGTAATAATTTGTTTTACACTCAACCAATTTAGCTCGTTTAGCATACTTCTTATATTTGTATCATAATTCTTGTTTAAAATAATACGCATAGCCCTATTTTGCAACTTTTGAAGTTTGTCCATATGAGTTGTATTTAAAAGAAATAGTATTGAAGGGCAATAAACAAAATGTGGTAAAATTATACTGTTATAAACTTTAATCCTATAATTATTATTTACTAATTTAGTTGATCTAGCTAATATTCCAATCTTCTTTGCTATTTTGTTTGCAATATACTTTAAATGATCATCAAAACTTAAATTTGTATCAATCATTATGCCCAAATATTTAATTATATTTACTTTATCAATAGTGTCATTCTTTATTTTCAATACACATTCATCCCTATTTACATGATTCCTCGTCAATACCATAAATTTAGTTTTACTAATATTCAATTTTAATTTATTTCCGCATAACCATGTATATAAATTGTCAATATCTTCCTGCATCTTTCTCATAGCATCCCCAAGATTCCTATCCGCAATCATCAGTAATGCGTCATCAGCAAATAATCTTATCTTCGTATGATTCAAACATAACTTTATATCATTTATATATAAGATAAAGAGCAGCGGTGCAAACAGTGTTCCTTGCGGCAAACCTATATTTACATTAATTTTCGTCGATACCGTATCAGATACAACCACTTGTTGCTGTCTATCACTCATCCATTTGATTCACATGAGTGGTTTCTTCTGAAACCAGACTGTTCCTCTATTAATATATTATTTTCCTCTATATGTTTAGTTAGCTGTTTCTTCACAATCAGTGCAACAAGCTTAGAATCGCAAGTAATGGTATTAATAGGCCTAAGTTCCTCTGCAAGTATAGTATTTGCAACTTTTTGTACTGGAACAATAGTTGTTAATTTCCATTTTCTGGGCACCACACCCCTTGAAAAACTTTCATTTATCATGCACCCTTAAAAATAGGCTGTGTAATTTAGAGAGTCTTTCAGTACACCTTGCGAAAAAAGGTTTTTACCACCAATCTTATATTTTAATTTTCTTGAAATGTCATATACATCATTTGATGAAACCATTTTAAATCTAAACTGTTCCGTTCCACTATTAATATTTGGGTACAATCCTCTATATTCATATTGTTCAATTGATTCATTTATTTCTTTCACACTGTTTACAAAAAATTTATTCAGATTCTCTGCGATTTCCAGGTCATTATTATAAACAATACCATTTATTTTAACTGTTTTTATTTCTCCCTTCTGTCCTTTTAAGTTAGTTAATTCTTTTAAATATTTCCACATTTCTCTACTATTATTTGCATTAATGTTTATTTTATGTTCCATGTACTTTATTTTCTTTATTTTTATCAATTTTTTATATTGTTTCTTAATATTATATTCATGCCAGGGGCCACTTTGTAATGATATTCTATACAAATCATACTTCCTTTTATTCATATTTGAAAGTTCACTATCATACCATTTATTTATTAATTTTATTGTCACTCTTCGCCTAGTAATTATACTAGACATTATCTCCATTATTATATTATCGAAATACTTTATCTTATTGTCTATATCACAGTTATTTAAGAAACTAAAGCTAAATTGTCGTAAATAATACATTAAAATATCACAGCTATAATTATTCCATATATTTTTAAGTTCTTAATCACTCTCATATTCAACGCGTCATTAATAGGTACATAAAGGGCAATGGTTTCATGGTCACTTATCTGATATTCATCAAGTTTATCACAGTTTAAGTTTTTATCGTTGGAATATACTAGGTCAATTCGAGTAGAACTATGTTCCGTTATTCGCGTGTCAAACATTGCACGTTGTTTCATTGCAGCATTAGATAACATTTCGTTCAATTTATTTGAGTATATATCATTCTTATTAATGTCAATATTAAAATCATCAACCAATATATTGTGATCATGTAAATTATAATTTTGATCGATAATTAGACTTAAGTTGTCAAGAAAATCAACAATACTGCCACTTGGTGATCTATATACTATGCCAAATTTTCAATTCTTAGTCAATTTTTTTGTTTTTATAAATAAGCACCATAAATTCCTAGGAATTGCTTTTTTATATACTTCTTTAAATTCAAGCGTCTCATGTATATAAATTATTACACCACCAGTATATCTACTATTAGAGTCACATCTCACAATTTTGTAGGTGTCCATATGTATTTCCGCATCCGTAATATTATCTGTTGCACAAGTTTCAGTACAAAGTACTATACCAGGTTTTCTTATTTCAATAAGTCGTTGAAGCTCTGTTTTATTTGATATTATGCTGCAAATGTTAACATATATACACTCAATGTATTTATTATTATTTAGTCTTTTACTATTGTATATATTATGGTCTCTTTCTAGTCTATTTTCAAAAACACCGTTATTATCATTTGCTTCAATTTGTAACTGCTAATAGCCAATTCGTTTCTTCTTTTCCTCAATTTTTCTTATGTAAACCGGACACATCCTACTATTTGTCATATGATTAATGTCAAGACCAAGTTTTCTAGATTCGTTCATCTTAATACAGTTTCTACACTTGTTAATAGCTTCACTACTACAATCAGCTGTTCTGTGGTTCTTTAAACATTTAATGCACACATCATCATTTTTACAATTTATAGCCTTATGCCCATATTCTTTACATTTGAAGCAGCAAAGTACACTAATATCATCATATACTTTGCATCTGTCCCATCCTACATTTAACTTATCCATAGAAATGATTTTATTAAAAGTTTCCACCTTAGTTTCAATTATCGCATTATAAAATGATCC
This sequence comes from Sarcophaga subvicina, assembly GCA_936449025.2. Taxonomy (NCBI): domain Eukaryota; kingdom Metazoa; phylum Arthropoda; class Insecta; order Diptera; family Sarcophagidae; genus Sarcophaga; species Sarcophaga subvicina. Next base: position 10,692,960 of record OW388085.2, read on the forward strand.
ATTAGTTTTCTTCACTTCATATTGTTTAATCACTTTTATCTCATCATTTGATATACATTCATTTTGTCTTTTCAATTTTTCAAGTAATTGTTCATTATCATATTTATAGGAAATTTTTGTAACAATAATTTTTGGTTTAATAGCTCCCGGTATTTTTATTTCATACTCATCTATATTTTTCTCCATAACTTTCTTTATTTTATCTCTTTCATTCTCATTTACACTTTCAACCACTGCAACACCATTCTTTTTTATTAACACATTTGTTATTTTAAATTCACTAGCATCAACCTTTTCATTTAAATCATTTTTCCTTTTATTACTTGTTTGTTTACTTTTTGGCCTAATAATTAAAGACTTATCATTTTTTATATCTGGCAATGATGTCTTCGCAACTTCAGCAAATGTCATTTTATTTATTATTTTTTTGTTATTTGCTGCCATTTTCTTTACTTCTTCATTTATTTTCTTATTTTCACTCTTATTGTTTTTAAGTTCAATGTAAATTTTATTAATTTTTTTCTTTTATATTTTCTGCAGCTCTATTTAGATTTTCAACATAAACAATATTCTTTTCACATACTTGCTGCATTTTGGCTATTTCATTCATTTTTAAATCAAAAGACATTTTAATATCATCGATCATTTTTTTTTTACAATCTTTTCATTATTATTTATGGCCATATCAAATTCTCTTTTATATTCTCTCAAGTATTTGTTGTTTTTGTCCACTGACTTATGCATTTCTTTAAGTATACTATCAACATTTTGAATATAAACCACACAATCATCGCACATATATCTAGTTATCCAACCCCGAGCATTTTAATGCAATATGATACACCCTTCCACACACTCCTTCACATTTAATACCCGTCTTACCACGAATTCCGCCATTACATTTGGCGCAATCCATTTTAGTATAAAAGTTTATTTCTTTTAATAAACCTAAATTCTCACTTATTGTATTCACTTTTTCTAAGGTTTTCAATAGTCCTGTCTATTTTTTAAAAACCTATTTTTTATTTACATAATAAATTTTGTTTATTAACAATTTCACTTTTTTATGTTTGCACTCTATGCATTCACAATAGAAAATAGAAAGTATTGCAAATACTACTAAATAAATAAGTAAATAAAAAAAATTTATTTCTTTATCTTTAACAAAATATTCCTCATGCCATTAATCGGTTGCCTATCTCCACTTGCAGTTTTTGATTAGTTTTTCTGTTGGTATAACAGTTTTAAGAGTCAATGATAATCAGCTTGAACTGTTTTAAAATCACTAATCGCTAACGACTCAAATTAAAGGTGAAGTTCAATATTTATTGCATAGATATGTGGAAGCGGAACTGGCCGTAATATCGTAGGTATTGTGTTGGCTTATTAGACCTGAGGCAACCGTTCAAACCCCAGGTCAGACATCTCGAACAAAAACGAAATATGAAAAATTATTTTAATTATTTATAATTAATTACCTCTAAGAAGATTTGTGGCAAAAGCTCAGAGTAAATAAAAAAATTCTTATAAATCTGGTATAAATCGCGCCGCTATCATAATGCAAATTAAATCCGCCGTTATTTATCCTCGAACATTTTAACTTTTAATATTCCATTAAAATTTATTTTAAATAAAATTGAATTAATGTTCCCGTTAATTTATGTTGAAATAACTGTATTAATATTCAATGATAATTTTTCCTTATTAATACAATTACTTCATAAAGAAACATACTGGTATATGAAGAAAAATTATTGCTTTAAAAAAGCAAACCAATTTATATGTGATGAATTTTAAATGGTTTCATATTTCAATTTATTATTTTTATTTCATTTCACACTATTTTGCTAAAAAATACGAAACCAATATAAAGAAATACATCTTTGTACTGATTTACCAGAAATATAAAAGTTTTAATTTTATAATTAAAACAATAACAAGTTATAATTGCATTTGTTGCAGGAGCTACTTTATTTTTAATGGATGAAGAACACAGAATCGAAAATGTGCAAAGCAAAATATTGCGGTATTAATCAAACCTTTTAGATTTACATGAGGATATTAAGTAAGAAAATTTTATTTGAAATTCATGCTTTTTACAATATTTTTATGCAGATTTGAACAGACTCGGTGGTCTACTAAGTAGTGTGATAAACTCTGCGGCCTCGGCACCCAGGGTTCGATTCGCACCACAGCCCCTGGGTGTTTTGTGATTGTTGACATTTATTATATATGATTAACCGTAATAGAAAAAGAAAGTGAGAATTACAAAGTAATTCTTAAGGAAAAAAGTGAAGGAGGTTTTACACTGGCTATTAAAAAACCAATGTTTAAAAAATAAACTTTGCCGCACACTACCCCAGAGATATGTCAAATAAGATGCACAAATCTTAGTGCATAGAACAACAGTTTCAAAACTATTGACATCACTCCAACCAACGCGTTCATATCTTTAAAAAATAAAATTCAAGTATGATGTATGTATGTATGATTTACATTTCGTGAAAAATCCTATAGTCAAATCTTACCACATATAAAAATTTATATTTTCTTGAGTGTCTATTAGACACAAAAAATGTATTTTTTAGGTTTCCAACGAAAATTTGAGAACCAACTCTTGCTTTGAAAGTAACTTCAAGCAGATTTCATCGTTTTCCATTACATAGCAAAACAATTTGTTTTGCTTGAAACAAAATGGAAATTCAAAACAATTAGACAAAAAAATGTTACCACATGCATCACATCTTTGATCGATATCCGATCGTTTTTATGTCTTAATCGTTTTTCATCACATACCTGATATTCTCAAACTTATATCTATACTGATTACAACAGTTAGAGATACCGCCTAATGAACTACGAAGTACTAGTTAAATATTGCAACTCTGTTTAATAGTTGTTGAATTTAAAGTTACATTCAAAATAAATTCGTAATAGTAAGAATTACTACGACTTAACAATAATAAAAATTATATAAGTTGAAGTTTTTAGAAATAATAAAACAATTGTAAAAAATTGAAACAAAATTATAAAAAAATAATAAATAATAAGCAAAATAAATAAAGACAAAGAATAATAAAGTAAAATAATGAAATAAAAATAATAATAAAGTGTAAAACAACAATAATAAAGAGTAAAATAACAAAAAAGAAAATGGTAAAAATTTAAGTAAAAAATTTTTTATTATTTATTCTTTATTAGTATTAAAAGTACTTTATTTATTTATATATAAAATTTATACTTTACAAAATAAATTCATAAAATATAATTAAAAAAGGCGCCGGGTATCTAAGACCATATGCGCACAAAAATTCATATTCATAGCTAATTTAAAAAGTAACAAATTAACATACAATAACAAAAATGACATTTAAAAGAATGTAGAAATAAATATTTTAAGAGAAGAACATTGATCTAAATATTTTAGATGTTATATATTCTAAGACATCTCCTTATCAACGGTAAATTGTTTTTAGTGGTGCAGTCGAGGATGTCTTTCAGTGGTACATCAATTTTTGATTCAGGGCATTCTGAGAAAATGTGAAAAACAGTAAGTGTTTCATTACAGAAGCTGCACAGAGCAGGATCAGTTCTTTCGTAATAGTGTTTGGTGCTAAAAGTAGTTTTGCCGACTCTCAGACGTGCCAGCAAAATGCATTCTGAACGTGTGAGGGCGTTGCAATATTTTGGCCTTCTAAGCTCCGTATTCTGCTCTTTTTGATATGCTTTAAAAGGGTTAGAGATTGTTTTGGGAAAAGCTGGAACCTCAGTGACTTCACGTAAAGTAAGCGCCCACTTAGCAGCTTTATCAGCTGCTTCGTTGCCAACGATGCCAATATGGGATGGTGTCCATAAAACAATTATTTCACAGCTGGGTTCCGAAAGGTAAACTAAATTGTCATATAACCCCTGATGATTTTTTCTAATAGCCTTGACGGTACTAAGGCTATCAGTGCAAATAATAGTTTTTTTCTGTAATTCAATTGCATATTTTATGGCGCTTTGCAAACCAGCCAATTCGGCCACGAAAATGCCAACATTATCCGGTAGACGATTTGCATAAACTGATTCGTACTGATTATCGTAACACCTCACCACTGAATAGGACGAAATACCATTTTAAAAAGATCCATCTGTAAAAAGTATCATTTCGGGTGTAAAATTTGTTATTTTTTGTGCCATCATTTTTTTAAAACAGACTGGATCAGTGGTATTCTTATTAAAGAATGACAGACTGTCATCTACTTTCAATGACTTGTAGAAGTAAAAAGGATTAGGTGGTTTTGATGGTAAAGAAATTCCAGCGTGTCTTATAAGACGGATTATTTTTCCAATGGCTGAGGGTGAATTAGTTGTGGATTCAAGATGTTTCCAAAAATTGTTATGCAACCCATCATTGCTAATGGTAATTGCTCTTGATGCCATAGAAACTGAATATTTCTCGAACAAAGATGTAAATTCTGAGAAATCGGCTTCATTTCTCAAAAGATTTAAAGGTGTTGATCGAAGCAAGCCTGTTGCTGTTCTATAACAATTATTTAAAGCTACATTAATTTTGTTGATATTTCTTTGAGATGTCCATCCGTATAAAGTTATGCAATGTTGGATAACACCATTTGTTAGGGATCTGCAAATATTTATCGCAGTCTCTATGTGAGGGCCTTTAGTACGGGAACAAATTAGCTTCAAAAGGTTGTTTATTTTTGAGAGTTTAAGTGCTATGAATTTATGGTTGTTCCATAACAAATTTTTGGAAAACAATAATCCAAGAATACGCATCTCTCTAGCTATATTGATGTTAAAGCCTCGAATACAGATGTAATCTTCACTACAGTTAATTTTTCTGCACACGTGTAATATTTCTGATTTTTCTGCTGGAATAACAGCTCCTCTTTCCTTCGCCCAGAGGTTTATCTCATAATCAAGTTTGTTGAGATTATCACTTATCCTTTGGGGATTACTGGAAGCAACTGCAAAAATATTGTCTGCATAGATACCAATGTAGTCAATACCTGGTAGATTTTCGACTGCCTTAGCAAGAGAGTTGGCGTATATAGCATAAAGCATAACAGACAAGGGTGACCCTTGTGGAATACCATTTTCGAGGGGATGCGACAACGATAAATAGCCATCAACCTTAACTCTAAAAGTTCGATTTTCTAAAAAGGATTTTATTAAAATAATTATTTGCAAAGGCATTTTCCAAACATTAAGCTCCTGCAAAATGTACGTTAAAATGACTCGATCAAAAGCCTTTTCGATGTCTTCTGACAGAACAAGTGAGTGTTTTTTATTCTTTAAATTTGTTCGTAATGTTTCCTCCAGTTGATGACAAATGCTGTGGACTCCACGTCTAGATAAGAAAGCATGCTGGCTGACGTTTAATTCAGTTCTAGCAAATTTCCAAAATCTCTTGCATAAAACTTTTTAAAAAAATTTGGATACAACAGGTAAAAGTGAGATGGGACGGTATACTTCAAGCTGGTTAGGGTTTTTATTTGGTTTGGGAATGGGAGATAATGTGGCACCTTTCCACTGATGAGGAAAAATTCCAGAAACCAATATACTACTGTATAATTCACAAAGACGCTGTTTTAGTTGAAGAGGGGAGTTTTTAATCATATTGTATGTAATTTTGTCATTTGCGGGGGTACTACCCCTAAGCGATTTTAGGGTTTCATTCAGTTCATTTATTTCAACTTTAAGAACTATTTCGTTATATTTATTGTTGAGTTGTCCAAAGTCTTCAATAATCAAACTAGTCTTTGCTGATATAATCTCTGGGTCAAAAGAACTGTTTGAGCTTAAAGATGACCAATAATTCGCGAACTTGTCTGCAATTTGCTGAGGATGTGAGAAATTAATTCCATCGACAAAAATTGTGGGGAAATTGTCTATATTTTTAGTTCTCAACTTTTTGACTTTGCTCCACAAAAATCGGAGGTCCATGGATGGGTTTAAAGAGTTAACGAAATTTTCCCAAGTGCTTCTTTTAGCAGTCCTACACTCCCGCTTAACCCTGGCACAGGCTCTTCGGTATTCAAGTGCATTTTGCTGATTGCGGGTCCTTTTAAAAATAAAAAATAACGCATATTGCCTCGCAACAATTAAACTCGAAATCTGCGAATTAAACCATATTGGATTATTTACTTTGGCAGGCTTATGGCTGAGTGGGATGGATTCGTTGGCTGAACTTCTTAAGATGCGGTTTATTTGTGCTGCCTCTTTGTTTATGTTTGTTGATTTTTCGAACTGCTCATTAAAACTTGCTGCTTTTTTATTAAAGAGCGCCCAATCAGCTTTTTTGTCTTGAAAACGTGAAACAAAATTTCTTTCTATTGTAGTGTTTGCTCTGTTTGTTATAAGGATAGGAAAGTGGTCAGCAACAAGTGGCAAATCTAAACATCGCCAAGATAAGTTAGGAGCTAAATCAATAAAGTGTTTCTTGTGCTGAACAATGTTGGTGATCCATCGTTCAGTACAATCAAGTTTTTTTCATCTGCAAAATTTTCCCATATTCTCCCGCTGGAAGAATTAAGGGAAGAACCCCATATTACATTTTGAGCATTGAGATCACCTAATACGAGCTGCTGTGTGTTATTAGAAATATTGAGGTTATCCAGCATTCGAGGATTTAAATTGAAGTCACCTTCTTTATATATATTAGTAATTTGTAAATCAATTTCACATTTTATAATTATAGATTGAAACAAAAGGTTATCATCTGATTGACTGTGCTGATTGCAGTTAATGTTATTCTTAACAAAAATTGCTATCCCCGATTTGGCATAATTATAATCTTTGTTATGATGAAAAACTTTAAAACCAGGTAAATGTAAAAGATATAGATCCTTGTGAGTTATGTGGGTTTCTTGTAAAGCTACTATATTAGGTTTATGTTTAGCAATTAATTGTTCTAAGGCAAACTTATGATTAATGTATCCTTGAATGTTCCACTGTAACAAGTTAATGTTAAGACCAATGTTCATTCAAATTTTTATTTTTTCTTGTCCCTTTTAGGCAAAGTTTTTTTTAAAGTTCTAGTAGTTGGCTGCAAGGAGAATTTTCATCAGGTTTGTCTTTATTATCCTTATATGGGGTGGATACTCCCAAACCATCATCAATGTCACTAACAATCATTTCGTCAGTAATATTTCCGTCAACTTTAGCGGCTGCTTCATCGCTAGAACTGTTTTCGCAAAATACAGGATTATCATCACTGAAATAATCGTTTTTAGTGGGAGAATTGAGTGAGTTATAGTTTGTTGTATTAGATTCTATAGATGAGTTTAATATTGTTTCTCGAGAGAGGGTTGTATTTGAGCTGTTATTTTTCTGTTGTTTGCTATTTACTTTTTGTTGTTGAGTAGGTAATATAGCTGAAGTGTTATGTTTTTGTTGGTGAACTTCTTTATCTTCAATTTGTTTCGTTATTTCTAAACCTTTATTTGTTTCTTTTAAATTTGACTGTGTGTTTGTTGTTATTTTGCTGGTAGATAAATTTGTAACGGCTTTTAATTTTTGTTCTATGTTCTGTTTTGATTTTATGGATGAATTGTGTTCAGAAGAATTTTTAAGAGTGTTTGCGTATGATTGCTTATTGTTTATTCTTGCAAATGGTTTTAGCGTATGAATTGTTGGATTTTCGTTGAAAATGGTCCAAGCTTCCCTTATTGTACACCTGCGTGTTATTCTTAAATAATTAACCGACTTATGTTTCCAGAAAGTGGGACATTCACGGTCGTGGGAGGGATGATTTTCAGATTGGCAGTTTACGCAATATTTTCGGGAGCAAATGTCGTGGGGTGGAGGAATTGCACAATCCTTGCACAATTCAACGTTGCGGCATCTCTTCTTCGTATGTCCCAAACGTTGACAATTGAGACATCTCATAGGGTTTGGTATAAATTCATCAACGTTTACTATTTCCCAACCAAGCTTAATTTTTTCAGGCCGATTAATCAAATCAAAAGTGAGAATTGCTGCTCCAGTGGCAACTAATTGTTCACCTTCTCTTTTCATCATTTTGTGGACGTCTACCATTTTTTGTTCCTTAAGAGCGTCTAGCAGTTCTTCCTGTGGTATATTTATGATTTTTCTTGAAAAGATTCTGCCTTGTATTGTATTCAGAGTTTTGTGAAGGGTAATCTTGACTGGGATACAATCTATATGCGTTTGCTTAAGGAATTTCTCGGCTGTTTTACTATCCGCCACCTTTATAAGTAAATCGCCACTTTTCATTTCCTTGACCTCAAGACGATCGGGACAGATAAATTTTAGTCCCCTTTCTACCTGAAATACATTGTATGATGCCAGTGTAGGAGATATCTCATTTTCCTTGGTGTTAATCGCGGTAGCCACTAAGTAACGAGGAAGATTATTTTCGTTTGATGAATGTGGTGGTAAAGGTACAAAGTCATTTGGGCGAGGACGCTTGTTCTTGTTGGGTTTTATTTTTCCGATGGAGTCAAGCTCCTGAAATCGGTTATGGTTCGGGGGTTGCACCCCGTTCATTCCAGAGGCCTCCAATCAGACTTAAACAAATAAATCAATAAACCTATCAGATTACAATCAACAATTCACTCGCGAGAAATAAAAGAGCAAAAAAAAACGGTAATTTAACCAATTATCAGAAAAAACACAAAAGTCTACCGGCGCGAGAGAAAAAACGTGTGCACTCGGCAATTGCCAGACAGAGACTGAAAAGTACTTTATATTTATATATTTAAGGCCATCTATTGTGAATGCATAGAGTGCAAACATAAAAAAGTGAAATTGTTAATAAACAAAATTTATTTTGTAAATAAAAAAAGTTAGGTTTTTAAAAAAATAGACAGGACTATTGAAAACCTTAGAAAAAGTGAATACAATAAGTGAGAATTTAAGTTTATTGGAAAAATTAACTTTTAGACTAAAATGGATTGCGCCAAATGTAATGGCGGAATTCGTGGTGAGACGGGTATTAAATGTGAAGGAGTGTGTGGAAGGGTGTATCATATTGCATTAAAATGCTCGGGGTTGGATAACTACACAGAAATTAAATTAAAAGAAATTAATATGTTAAGATATATGTGTGATGATTGTGTGGTTTATATTCAAAATGTTGATAGTATACTTAAAGAAATGCATAAGTCAGTGGACAAAAACAACAAATACTTGAGAGAATATAAAAGAGAATTTGATATGGCCATAAATAATAATGAAAAGATTGTAAAAAAAAAATGATCGATGATATTAAAATGTCTTTTGATTTAAAAATGAATGAAATAGCCAAAATGCAGCAAGTATGTGAAAAGAATATTGTTTATGTTGAAAATCTAAATAGAGCTGCAGAAAATATAAAAGAAAAAATTAATAAAATTTACATTGAACTTAAAAACAATAAGAGTGAAAATAAGAAAATAAATGATGAAGTAAAGAAAATGGCAGCAAATAACAAAAAAATAATAAATAAAATGACATTTGCTGAAGTTGCGAAGACAGCATTGCCAGATATAAAAAATGATAAGTCTTTAATTATTAGGCCAAAAAGTAAACAAACAAGTAATAAAAGGAAAAATGATTTAAATGAAAAGGTTGATGCTAGTGAATTTAAAATATCAAATGTGTTAATAAAAAAGAATGGTGTTGCAGTGGTTGAAAGTGTAAATGAGAATGAAAGAGATAAAATAAAGAAAGTTATGGAGAAAAATATAGATGAGTATGAAATAAAAATACCGGGAGCTATTAAACCAAAAATTATTGTTACAAAAATTTCCTATAAATATGATAATGAACAATTACTTGAAAAATTGAAAAGACAAAATGAATGTATATCAAATGATGAGATAAAAGTGATTAAACAATATGAAATGAAGAAAACTAATGGATCATTTTATAATGCGATAATTGAAACTAAGGTGGAAACTTTTAATAAAATCATTTCTATGGATAAGTTAAATGTAGGATGGGACAGATGCAAAGTATATGATGATATTAGTGTACTTTGCTGCTTCAAATGTAAAGAATATGGGCATAAGGCTATAAATTGTAAAAATGATGATGTGTGCATTAAATGTTTAAAGAACCACAGAACAGCTGATTGTAGTAGTGAAGCTATTAACAAGTGTAGAAACTGTATTAAGATGAACGAATCTAGAAAACTTGGTCTTGACATTAATCATATGACAAATAGTAGGATGTGTCCGGTTTACATAAGAAAAATTGAGGAAAAGAAGAAACGAATTGGCTATTAGCAGTTACAAATTGAAGCAAATGATAATAACGGTGTTTTTGAAAATAGACTAGAAAGAGACCATAATATATACAATAGTAAAAGACTAAATAATAATAAATACATTGAGTGTATATATGTTAACATTTGCAGCATAATATCAAATAAAACAGAGCTTCAACGACCTATTGAAGTAAGAAAACCTGGTATAGTACTTTGTACTGAAACTTGTGCAACAGATAATATTACGGATGCGGAAATACATATGGACACCTACAAAATTGTGAGATGTGACTCTAATAGTAGATATACTGGTGGTGTAATAATTTATATACATGAGACGCTTGAATTTAAAGAAGTATATAAAAAAGCAATTCCTAGGAATTTATGGTGCTTATTTATAAAAACAAAAAAATTGACTAAGAATTGAAAATTTGGCGTAGTATATAGATCACCAAGTGGCAGTATTGTTGATTTTCTTGACAACTTAAGTCTAATTATCGATCAAAATTATAATTTACATGATCATAATATATTGGTTGGTGATTTTAATATTGACATTAATAAGAATGATATATACTCAAATAAATTGAACGAAATGTTATCTAATGCTGCAATGAAACAACGTGCAATGTTTGACACGCGAATAACGGAACATAGTTCTACTCGAATTGACCTAGTATATTCCAACGATAAAAACTTAAACTGTGATAAACTTGATGAATATCAGATAAGTGACCATGAAACCATTGCCCTTTATGTACCTATTAATGACGCGTTGAATATGAGAGTGATTAAGAACTTAAAAATATATGGAATAATTATAGCTGTGATATTTTAATGTATTATTTACGACAATTTAGCTTTAGTTTCTTAAATAACTGTGATATAGACAATAAGATAAAGTATTTCGATAATATAATAATGGAGATAATGTCTAGTATAATTACTAGGCGAAGAGTGACAATAAAATTAATAAATAAATGGTATGATAGTGAACTTTCAAATATGAATAAAAGGAAGTATGATTTGTATAGAATATCATTACAAAGTGGCCCCTGGCATGAATATAATATTAAGAAACAATATAAAAAATTGATAAAAATAAAGAAAATAAAGTACATGGAACATAAAATAAACATTAATGCAAATAATAGTAGAGAAATGTGGAAATATTTAAAAGAATTAACTAACTTAAAAGGACAGAAGGGAGAAATAAAAACAGTTAAAATAAATGGTATTGTTTATAATAATGACCTGGAAATCGCAGAGAATCTGAATAAATTTTTTGTAAACAGTGTGAAAGAAATAAATGAATCAATTGAACAATATGAATATAGAGGATTGTACCCAAATATTAATAGTGGAACGGAACAGTTTAGATTTAAAATGGTTTCATCAAATGATGTATATGACATTTCAAGAAAATTAAAATATAAGATTGGTGGTAAAAACCTTTTTTCGCAAGGTATACTGAAAGACTCTCTAAATTACACAGCCTATTTTTAAGGGTGCATGATAAATGAAAGTTTTTCAAGGGGTGTGGTGCCCAGAAAATGGAAATTAACAACTATTGTTCCAGTACAAAAAGTTGCAAATACTATACTTGCAGAGGAACTTAGGCCTATTAATACCATTACTTGCGATTCTAAGCTTGTTGCACTGATTGTGAAGAAACAGCTAACTAAACATATAGAGGAAAATAATATATTAATAGAGGAACAGTCTGGTTTCAGAAGAAACCACTCATGTGAATCAAATGGATGAGTGATAGACAGCAACAAGTGGTTGTATCTGATACGGTATAGACGAAAATTAATGTAAATATAGGTTTGCCGCAAGGAACACTGTTTGCACCGCTGCTCTTTATCTTATATATAAATGATATAGTTATGTTTGAATCATACGAAGATAAGATTATTTGCTGATGACGCATTACTGATGATTGCGGATAGGAATCTTGGGGATGCTATGAGAAAGATGCAGGAAGATATTGACAATTTATATACATGGTTATGCGGAAATAAATTAAAATTGAATATTAGTAAAACTAAATTTATGGTATTGACGAGGAATCATGTAAATAGGGATGAATGTGTATTGAAAATAAAGAATGACACTATTGATAAAGTAAATATAATTAAATATTTGGGCATAATGATTGATACAAATTTAAGTTTTGATGATCATTTAAAGTATATTGCAAACAAAATAGCAAAGAAGATTGGAATATTAGCTAGATCAACTAAATTAGTAAATAATAATTATAATTTTACCACATTTTGTTTATTGCCCTTCAATACTATTTCTTTTAAATACAACTCATATGGACAAACTTCAAAAGTTGCAAAATAGGGCTATGCGTATTATTTTAAACAAGAATTATGATACAAATATAAGAAGTATGCTAAACGAGCTAAATTGGTTGAGTGTAAAACAAATTATTACTTTTCACACATTAAAATTTATTCATTACATATGATTTGGAAAGTGTCCTGAATATTTAAATGACAAATTACAGTGTAATCATGATACTAGGAGAAAATATAATTATAGATTACCATTCATGAGAATTGAATTGTTTAGAATATAAAGGAATTAAAAAGTATAATGAACTACCGAGTAACATAAAGGATTGTGAAAATATGATTTTATTTAAGAAACTCTTAATTGCATATTGTAAAAATAATTAATGTATTGTATATATATCTAGGTTTAAGAAAAAACCGTAAGAATAAATAAATAAAAATAAAAATAAAATAAATTTTTTGAATGCAAGTTTAAACTCAAGATTAAGTTAATGTCCAGTTAATCTTAGTTTTCAGTTTTTGAGTTTACTTAATCTAACGTTTAACCTTACGGTTAATCAGTTAATCTTAAGTTTAACCCACCAACGTTGGTTGTGCAACAAGAGTAGAGTATTGTCGACTCGTATTCAAAATGAGGCATAGTCATTGTGTTGTAAACATTGATTGCCTTCATTATCGTCACTTGTTTGCTATATCTTCTTATATTATATTTCATTTATTTTTCTGAAAATGAAGTCAATGTGATCCTTCTAATTCAGTTTATTACCTATTTTAAAACCTAAGTATTTCATTCTATTAATAACCTATGAAATTTTCTCGTTCTTAATCGTAAGAACTATATTACTGCTTTCCATTTCCATTATTTTAGTTTTATCTTCGTTTGTTTTAATCTGAACCATTTCCAGCAATTTTTTTACATTTTCCATATTTATTTGGTTTATCATAACACTGTTCATGCGTATCTCCTTAAATGTGAATAAGTGTGTCATATGGTACAACGTATTTATTATCGATCCTCCTCGATTTGAAGTTACCTATTTTCTTAACTTGTCTGCCACTTGTATCAAAGCAATTCCCTGAATACCGTAATTTCGAAGTTTCTGCAGTAGTATATTCCATCGTAGCAAATGCTCTTTTAAAATCCTGGAAGGTTGCTATAATTTTCTCTTTATTTTCTGCCTTTTCCAGTTGTTTATTATGAAATTAACTGCCCTTTCGCAAATAAGTTGTTTTCGAAATCAAGGTTGGTATTGCTTAAGTTGTTCTGTCATTACTTTTTTCAATATTTTGTCGCATGTTCTTAATGTATTTATTGTCCGAAATTCTTCGCAAGCTTTTGTTTTTATAATCTTATTGATTAGTGTTATCCTTGATTCTCTCTCATTATCTGAAAAAGAGTATTGTACATCAGGTATTGCATTTCTTATTGATCGAGTGCTATCAACAAAAAACAATTAAACTTATCTGTTATTTCGAGATTTTCCATATATTTCAACTGGTCAAATATCACAGACTGTATTGAATTCTGGTACTAAATTCCCAATTTCTCTTCATATATCCTTTTGATTCTTTGCATTATTAATTTTACTATTTATAAACTTATTGCTATAATTTTCAATTTGAACTTTGTAGTACTTCCTATTGTTATTGTAGTTTGCTCGTTAATATTGTCCAATATTGCTATCCTACATTCATCAATTTTATCTCACTTTAATCGTGTTGTTCATTATTGAACTATGAGAAATTGAGAAATTATTTAAAGTAATATTTTCTACCGCATTTTTTACTTTTTGATAGAGTATTTCAGCATTATTTATTATGTTTATTTATTCGTCTAATTCCTTCAATCACTCTATTGCTTTTTACCCTGTTATATCGAAAAGTAGGGACCCTTTTAACAGCGTTCATATTTAAATTTACATAAAACCTATTGACGCCATTATGTGTAGAATATAACATCGTTCAAATGTCTTCTACTGTTTCTATAAGTGCAGCGCATTTGAAATGTCCAATTTTCTATGACTGGCGCATAAATCAGGTTAAATTCAACCAATGTCATGGGTTATGCTGAGTTTGAGGACCGCTGTGGTTTGTGGCTTATTCGCTTACAATTGCGATTTAAGAAAACCCATGAAGAAAGTCTATCTGGGTCAAGTCGCACAGTTTCGATGGACTGTTCACATCACATCAACTTGAGATGATATAAGAGTAGTACCACTCTGTTGAAATCACATGTCGTTGTTGTCCAGATTAACAAATTCAGGTAAGAAAAAGTTTGTAATCATCGACCTAAAGTTCACACTGATTGCCTAGTCGTACTCAAAGAAGTATGGACCAATTATGACGCCAGTCTAAAAACCGCACCAAACAGTGATTCTTTGGAATACATTGGATGCTCCTGAATCTCATGTGGATTAGTATCATCCCAAATTCGCCAATTTGCTCTATCTATCTCACGTGCCAATTCTTTCAGAAGTGGACTTCATCGCTGAAAATGATTTTTTTTATGAAAGTTGGGGTTAGTTGATAACTTCTTCAGAGCGCTTTCAGCGAATTCACGTTGTTGTCTATGGTCTTTCAGTGTGAAGATTGAACAAAAAATTTGCGTAACGTCCGTACCATCATAAATATTATATTTTTCCTAAGTCAGTGTTATTCGTAGGAATCTATCCTGAATTTCGCGTTGTGTAAAGCACGATCGCTCCTTTCATATTCAAAGAGCTTCAACATCTTGACTTTTCTATTTTCTAGAATTTCGTTTTGCTTCTCAAATGTCATTTCAGCTGCAATTATTTTCATACTTGGTAGATTCGGAACTTTAATTTGATATTTTCCATTCGATTAATATTCTACTGCTTCTTTTATTTTCTCCCTTTCCTCACTACTATCACTTTGAATAACAACGGCTTCCTTTGATCAACATTAACAATTTTGAGATTATTTAGATTTGCCTAGGTTAAACATTGCTTAGTGACACAGACTCTGTAATATTATTGAAATGATTTTAAATATTGAAAAATATTGCAGAGTACAGGCTTACGCCTGTTCATTGACTCATAATTCGTCACTGACTGCTAGAATCGTTTAATGTATGTTACCTAATTTCACATCTGGCAACTTCGCGATCTTACTTTAAAATGGTGTTTTTTGATCAGTGTTTTATTCCCTTCTCGTATATTGTCGTACTGAATACTATGTAGTTATTTTTGTAATTCTGTGCACCATACGATTATTATTATTATTAATCATTATTATTATCATTATTATTATTAATCATTATTATTAATCATTATTATTATCATTATCATTATCATTATCATTATCATTATCATTATCATTATCATTATCATTATCATTATCATTATCATTATCATTATCATTATCATTATCGTTATTATTATCGTTATTATTATCGTTATTATTATCGTTATTATTATCGTTATTATTATCGTTATTATTATCGTTATTATTATCGTTATTATTATCGTTATTATTATCGTTATTATTATCGTTATTATTATCGTTATTATTATCGTTATTATTATCGTTATTATTATCGTTATTATTATCGTTATTATTATCGTTATTATTATCGTTATTATTATCGTTATTATTATCGTTATTATTATCGTTATTATTATCGTTATTATTATCGTTATTATTATCGTTATTATTATCGTTATTATTATCGTTATTATTATCGTTATTATTATCGTTATTATTATCGTTATTATTATCGTTATTATTATCGTTATTATTATCGTTATTATTATCGTTATTATTATCGTTATTATTATCGTTATTATTATCGTTATTATTATCGTTATTATTATCGTTATTATTATCGTTATTATTATCGTTATTATTATCGTTATTATTATCGTTATTATTATCGTTATTATTATCGTTATTATTATCGTTATTATTATCGTTATTATTATCGTTATTATTATCGTTATTATTATCGTTATTATTATCGTTATTATTATCGTTATTATTATCGTTATTATTATCGTTATTATTATCGTTATTATTATCGTTATTATTATCGTTATTATTATCGTTATTATTATCGTTATTATTATCGTTATTATTATCGTTATTATTATCGTTATTATTATCGTTATTATTATCGTTATTATTATCGTTATTATTATCGTTATTATTATCGTTATTATTATCGTTATTATTATCGTTATTATTATCGTTATTATTATCGTTATTATTATCGTTATTATTATCGTTATTATTATCGTTATTATTATCGTTATTATTATCGTTATTATTATCGTTATTATTATCGTTATTATTATCGTTATTATTATCGTTATTATTATCGTTATTATTATCGTTATTATTATCGTTATTATTATCGTTATTATTATCGTTATTATTATCGTTATTATTATCGTTATTATTATCGTTATTATTATCGTTATTATTATCGTTATTATTATCGTTATTATTATCGTTATTATTATCGTTATTATTATCGTTATTATTATCGTTATTATTATCGTTATTATTATCGTTATTATTATCGTTATTATTATCGTTATTATTATCGTTATTATTATCGTTATTATTATCGTTATTATTATCGTTATTATTATCGTTATTATTATCGTTATTATTATCGTTATTATTATCGTTATTATTATCGTTATTATTATCGTTATTATTATCGTTATTATTATCGTTATTATTATCGTTATTATTATCGTTATTATTATCGTTATTATTATCGTTATTATTATCGTTATTATTATCGTTATTATTATCGTTATTATTATCGTTATTATTATCGTTATTATTATCGTTATTATTATCGTTATTATTATCGTTATTATTATCGTTATTATTATCGTTATTATTATCGTTATTATTATCGTTATTATTATCGTTATTATTATCGTTATTATTATCGTTATTATTATCGTTATTATTATCGTTATTATTATCGTTATTATTATCGTTATTATTATCGTTATTATTATCGTTATTATTATCGTTATTATTATCGTTATTATTATCGTTATTATTATCGTTATTATTATCGTTATTATTATCGTTATTATTATCGTTATTATTATCGTTATTATTATCGTTATTATTATCGTTATTATTATCGTTATTATTATCGTTATTATTATCGTTATTATTATCGTTATTATTATCGTTATTATTATCGTTATTATTATCGTTATTATTATCGTTATTATTATCGTTATTATTATCGTTATTATTATCGTTATTATTATCGTTATTATTATCGTTATTATTATCGTTATTATTATCGTTATTATTATCGTTATTATTATCGTTATTATTATCGTTATTATTATCGTTATTATTATCGTTATTATTATCGTTATTATTATCGTTATTATTATCGTTATTATTATCGTTATTATTATCGTTATTATTATCGTTATTATTATCGTTATTATTATCGTTATTATTATCGTTATTATTATCGTTATTATTATCGTTATTATTATCGTTATTATTATCGTTATTATTATCGTTATTATTATCGTTATTATTATCGTTATTATTATCGTTATTATTATCGTTATTATTATCGTTATTATTATCGTTATTATTATCGTTATTATTATCGTTATTATTATCGTTATTATTATCGTTATTATTATCGTTATTATTATCGTTATTATTATCGTTATTATTATCGTTATTATTATCGTTATTATTATCGTTATTATTATCGTTATTATTATCGTTATTATTATCGTTATTATTATCGTTATTATTATCGTTATTATTATCGTTATTATTATCGTTATTATTATCGTTATTATTATCGTTATTATTATCGTTATTATTATCGTTATTATTATCGTTATTATTATCGTTATTATTATCGTTATTATTATCGTTATTATTATCGTTATTATTATCGTTATTATTATCGTTATTATTATCGTTATTATTATCGTTATTATTATCGTTATTATTATCGTTATTATTATCGTTATTATTATCGTTATTATTATCGTTATTATTATCGTTATTATTATCGTTATTATTATCGTTATTATTATCGTTATTATTATCGTTATTATTATCGTTATTATTATCGTTATTATTATCGTTATTATTATCGTTATTATTATCGTTATTATTATCGTTATTATTATCGTTATTATTATCGTTATTATTATCGTTATTATTATCGTTATTATTATCGTTATTATTATCGTTATTATTATCGTTATTATTATCGTTATTATTATCGTTATTATTATCGTTATTATTATCGTTATTATTATCGTTATTATTATCGTTATTATTATCGTTATTATTATCGTTATTATTATCGTTATTATTATCGTTATTATTATCGTTATTATTATCGTTATTATTATCGTTATTATTATCGTTATTATTATCGTTATTATTATCGTTATTATTATCGTTATTATTATCGTTATTATTATCGTTATTATTATCGTTATTATTATCGTTATTATTATCGTTATTATTATCGTTATTATTATCGTTATTATTATCGTTATTATTATCGTTATTATTATCGTTATTATTATCGTTATTATTATCGTTATTATTATCGTTATTATTATCGTTATTATTATCGTTATTATTATCGTTATTATTATCGTTATTATTATCGTTATTATTATTATCGTTATTATTATCGTTATTATTATCGTTATTATTATCGTTATTATTATCGTTATTATTATCGTTATTATTATCGTTATTATTATCGTTATTATTATCGTTATTATTATCGTTATTATTATCGTTATTATTATCGTTATTATTATCGTTATTATTATCGTTATTATTATCGTTATTATTATCGTTATTATTATCGTTATTATTATCGTTATTATTATCGTTATTATTATCGTTATTATTATCGTTATTATTATCGTTATTATTATCGTTATTATTATCGTTATTATTATCGTTATTATTATCGTTATTATTATCGTTATTATTATCGTTATTATTATCGTTATTATTATCGTTATTATTATCGTTATTATTATCGTTATTATTATCGTTATTATTATCGTTATTATTATCGTTATTATTATCGTTATTATTATCGTTATTATTATCGTTATTATTATCGTTATTATTATCGTTATTATTATCGTTATTATTATCGTTATTATTATCGTTATTATTATCGTTATTATTATCGTTATTATTATCGTTATTATTATCGTTATTATTATCGTTATTATTATCGTTATTATTATCGTTATTATTATCGTTATTATTATCGTTATTATTATCGTTATTATTATCGTTATTATTATCGTTATTATTATTATCGTTATTATTATCGTTATTATTATCGTTATTATTATCGTTATTATTATCGTTATTATTATCGTTATTATTATCGTTATTATTATCGTTATTATTATCGTTATTATTATCGTTATTATTATCGTTATTATTATCGTTATTATTATCGTTATTATTATCGTTATTATTATCGTTATTATTATCGTTATTATTATCGTTATTATTATCGTTATTATTATCGTTATTATTATCGTTATTATTATCGTTATTATTATCGTTATTATTATCGTTATTATTATCGTTATTATTATCGTTATTATTATCGTTATTATTATCGTTATTATTATCGTTATTATTATCGTTATTATTATCGTTATTATTATCGTTATTATTATCGTTATTATTATCGTTATTATTATCGTTATTATTATCGTTATTATTATCGTTATTATTATCGTTATTATTATCGTTATTATTATCGTTATTATTATCGTTATTATTATCGTTATTATTATCGTTATTATTATCGTTATTATTATCGTTATTATTATCGTTATTATTATCGTTATTATTATCGTTATTATTATCGTTATTATTATCGTTATTATTATCGTTATTATTATCGTTATTATTATCGTTATTATTATCGTTATTATTATCGTTATTATTATCGTTATTATTATCGTTATTATTATCGTTATTATTATCGTTATTATTATCGTTATTATTATCGTTATTATTATCGTTATTATTATCGTTATTATTATCGTTATTATTATCGTTATTATTATCGTTATTATTATCGTTATTATTATCGTTATTATTATCGTTATTATTATCGTTATTATTATCGTTATTATTATCGTTATTATTATCGTTATTATTATCGTTATTATTATCGTTATTATTATCGTTATTATTATCGTTATTATTATCGTTATTATTATCGTTATTATTATCGTTATTATTATCGTTATTATTATCGTTATTATTATCGTTATTATTATCGTTATTATTATCGTTATTATTATCGTTATTATTATCGTTATTATTATCGTTATTATTATCGTTATTATTATCGTTATTATTATCGTTATTATTATCGTTATTATTATCGTTATTATTATCGTTATTATTATCGTTATTATTATCGTTATTATTATCGTTATTATTATCGTTATTATTATCGTTATTATTATCGTTATTATTATCGTTATTATTATCGTTATTATTATCGTTATTATTATCGTTATTATTATCGTTATTATTATCGTTATTATTATCGTTATTATTATCGTTATTATTATCGTTATTATTATCGTTATTATTATCGTTATTATTATCGTTATTATTATCGTTATTATTATCGTTATTATTATCGTTATTATTATCGTTATTATTATCGTTATTATTATCGTTATTATTATCGTTATTATTATCGTTATTATTATCGTTATTATTATCGTTATTATTATCGTTATTATTATCGTTATTATTATCGTTATTATTATCGTTATTATTATCGTTATTATTATCGTTATTATTATCGTTATTATTATCGTTATTATTATCGTTATTATTATCGTTATTATTATCGTTATTATTATCGTTATTATTATCGTTATTATTATCGTTATTATTATCGTTATTATTATCGTTATTATTATCGTTATTATTATCGTTATTATTATCGTTATTATTATCGTTATTATTATCGTTATTATTATCGTTATTATTATCGTTATTATTATCGTTATTATTATCGTTATTATTATCGTTATTATTATCGTTATTATTATCGTTATTATTATCGTTATTATTATCGTTATTATTATCGTTATTATTATCGTTATTATTATCGTTATTATTATCGTTATTATTATCGTTATTATTATCGTTATTATTATCGTTATTATTATCGTTATTATTATCGTTATTATATTATTATCGTTATTATTATCGTTATTATTATCGTTATTATTATCGTTATTATTATCGTTATTATTATCGTTATTATTATCGTTATTATTATCGTTATTATTATCGTTATTATTATCGTTATTATTATCGTTATTATTATCGTTATTATTATCGTTATTATTATCGTATTATTATCGTTATTATCGTTATTATATCGTTATTATTATCGTTATTATTATCGTTATTATTATCGTTATTATTATCGTTATTATTATCGTTTATTATTATCGTTATTATTATCGTTATTATTATCGTTATTATTATCGTTATTATTATCGTTATTATTATCGTTATTATTATCGTTATTATTATCGTTATTATTATCGTTATTATTATCGTTATTATTATCGTTATTATTATCGTTATTATTATCGTTATTATTATCGTTATTATTATCGTTATTATTATCGTTATTATTATCGTTATTATTATCGTTATTATTATCGTTATTATTATCGTTATTATTTATCGTTATTATTATCGTTATTATTATCGTTATTATTATCGTTATTATTATCGTTATTATTATCGTTATTATTATCGTTATTATTATCGTTATTATTATCGTTATTATTATCGTTATTATTATCGTTATTATTATCGTTATTATTATCGTTATTATTATCGTTATTATATCGTTATTATTATCGTTATTATTATCGTTATTATTATCGTTATTATTATCGTTATTATATCGTTATTATTATCGTTATTATTATCGTTATTATTATCGTTATTATTATCGTTATTATTATCGTTATTATTATCGTTATTATTATCGTTATTATTATCGTTATTATTATCGTTATTATTATCGTTATTATTATCGTTATTATTATCGTTATTATTATCGTTATTATTATCGTTATTATTATCGTTATTATTATCGTTATTATTATCGTTATTATTATCGTTATTATTATCGTTATTATTATCGTTATTATTATCGTTATTATTATCGTTATTATTATCGTTATTATTATCGTTATTATTATCGTTATTATTATCGTTATTATTATCGTTATTATTATCGTTATTATTATCGTTATTATTATCGTTATTATTATCGTTATTATTATCGTTATTATTATCGTTATTATTATCGTTATTATTATCGTTATTATTATCGTTATTATTATCGTTATTATTATCGTTATTATCGTTATTATTATCGTTATTATTATCGTTATTATTATCGTTATTATTATCGTTATTATTATCGTTATTATTATCGTTATTATTATCGTTATTATTATCGTTATTATTATCGTTATTATTATCGTTATTATTATCGTTATTATTATCGTTATTATTATCGTTATTATTATCGTTATTATTATCGTTATTATTATCGTTATTATTATCGTTATTATTATCGTTATTATTATCGTTATTATTATCGTTATTATTATCGTTATTATTATCGTTATTATTATCGTTATTATTATCGTTATTATTATCGTTATTATTATCGTTATTATTATCGTTATTATTATCGTTATTATTATCGTTATTATTATCGTTATTATTATCGTTATTATTATCGTATTATTATCGTTATTATTATCGTTATTATTATCGTTATTATTATCGTTATTATTATCGTTATTATTATCGTTATTATTATCGTTATTATTATCGTTATTATTATCGTTATTATTATCGTTATTATTATCGTTATTATTATCGTTATTATTATCGTTATTATTATCGTTATTATTATCGTTATTATTATCGTTATTATTATCGTTATTATTATCGTTATTATTATCGTTATTATTATCGTTATTATTATCGTTATTATTATCGTTATTATTATCGTTATTATTATCGTTATTATTATCGTTATTATTATCGTTATTATTATCGTTATTATTATCGTTATTATTATCGTTATTATTATCGTTATTATTATCGTTATTATTATCGTTATTATTATCGTTATTATTATCGTTATTATTATCGTTATTATTATCGTTATTATTATCGTTATTATTATCGTTATTATTATCGTTATTATTATCGTTATTATTATCGTTATTATTATCGTTATTATTATCGTATTATTATCGTTATTATTATCGTTATTATTATCGTTATTATTATCGTTATTATTATCGTTATTATTATCGTTATTATTATCGTTATTATTATCGTTATTATTATCGTTATTATTATCGTTATTATTATCGTTATTATTATCGTTATTATTATCGTTATTATTATCGTTATTATTATCGTTATTATTATCGTTATTATTATCGTTATTATTATCGTTATTATTATCGTTATTATTATCGTTATTATTATCGTTATTATTATCGTTATTATTATCGTTATTATTATCGTTATTATTATCGTTATTATTATCGTTATTATTATCGTTATTATTATCGTTATTATTATCGTTATTATTATCGTTATTATTATCGTTATTATTATCGTTATTATTATCGTTATTATTATCGTTATTATTATCGTTATTATTATCGTTATTATTATCGTTATTATTATCGTTATTATTATCGTTATTATCGTTATTATTATCGTTATTATTATCGTTATTATTATCGTTATTATTATCGTTATTATTATCGTTATTATTATCGTTATTATTATCGTTATTATTATCGTTATTATTATCGTTATTATTATCGTTATTATTATCGTTATTATTATCGTTATTATTATCGTTATTATTATCGTTATTATTATCGTTATTATTATCGTTATTATTATCGTTATTATTATCGTTATTATTATCGTTATTATTATCGTTATTATTATCGTTATTATTATCGTTATTATTATCGTTATTATTATCGTTATTATTATCGTTATTATTATCGTTATTATTATCGTTATTATTATCGTTATTATTATCGTTATTATTATCGTTATTATTATCGTTATTATCGTTATTATTATCGTTATTATTATCGTTATTATTATCGTTATTATTATCGTTATTATTATCGTTATTATTATCGTTATTATTATCGTTATTATTATCGTTATTATTATCGTTATTATTATCGTTATTATTATCGTTATTATTATCGTTATTATTATCGTTATTATTATCGTTATTATTATCGTTATTATTATCGTTATTATTATCGTTATTATTATCGTTATTATTATCGTTATTATTATCGTTATTATTATCGTTATTATTATCGTTATTATTATCGTTATTATTATCGTTATTATTATCGTTATTATTATCGTTATTATTATCGTTATTATTATCGTTATTATTATCGTTATTATTATCGTTATTATTATCGTTATTATTATCGTTATTATTATCGTTATTATTATCGTTATTATTATCGTTATTATTATCGTTATTATTATCGTTATTATTATCGTTATTATTATCGTTATTATTATCGTTATTATTATCGTTATTATTATCGTTATTATTATCGTTATTATTATCGTTATTATTATCGTTATTATTATCGTTATTATTATCGTTATTATTATCGTTATTATTATCGTTATTATTATCGTTATTATTATCGTTATTATTATCGTTATTATTATCGTTATTATTATCGTTATTATTATCGTTATTATTATCGTTATTATTATCGTTATTATTATCGTTATTATTATCGTTATTATTATCGTTATTATTATCGTTATTATTATCGTTATTATTATCGTTATTATTATCGTTATTATTATCGTTATTATTATCGTTATTATTATCGTTATTATTATCGTTATTATTATCGTTATTATTATCGTTATTATTATCGTTATTATTATCGTTATTATTATCGTTATTATTATCGTTATTATTATCGTTATTATTATCGTTATTATTATCGTTATTATTATCGTTATTATTATCGTTATTATTATCGTTATTATTATCGTTATTATTATCGTTATTATTATCGTTATTATTATCGTTATTATTATCGTTATTATTATCGTTATTATTATCGTTATTATTATCGTTATTATTATCGTTATTATTATCGTTATTATTATCGTTATTATTATCGTTATTATTATCGTTATTATTATCGTTATTATTATCGTTATTATTATCGTTATTATTATCGTTATTATTATCGTTATTATTATCGTTATTATTATCGTTATTATTATCGTTATTATTATCGTTATTATTATCGTTATTATTATCGTTATTATTATCGTTATTATTATCGTTATTATTATCGTTATTATTATCGTTATTATCGTTATTATTATCGTTATTATTATCGTTATTATTATCGTTATTATCGTTATTATTATCGTTATTATTATCGTTATTATTATCGTTATTATTATCGTTATTATTATCGTTATTATTATCGTTATTATTATCGTTATTATTATCGTTATTATTATCGTTATTATTATCGTTATTATTATCGTTATTATTATCGTTATTATTATCGTTATTATTATCGTTATTATTATCGTTATTATTATCGTTATTATTATCGTTATTATTATCGTTATTATTATCGTTATTATTATCGTTATTATTATCGTTATTATTATCGTTATTATTATCGTTATTATTATCGTTATTATTATCGTTATTATTATCGTTATTATTATCGTTTATTATCGTTATTATTATCGTTATTATTATCGTTATTATTATCGTTATTATTATCGTTATTATTATCGTTATTATTATCGTTATTATTATCGTTATTATTATCGTTATTATTATCGTTATTATTATCGTTATTATTATCGTTATTATTATCGTTATTATTATCGTTATTATTATCGTTATTATTATCGTTATTATTATCGTTATTATTATCGTTATTATTATCGTTATTATTATCGTTATTATTATCGTTATTATTATCGGTTATTATTATCGTTATTATTATCGTTATTATT